>JAJPUD010015501.1:0-37185 GCA_023553655.1 Myrmecobius fasciatus | reverse complement strand
TTTTCCAGTTTTTCACATCTGTTGCAGGGCGATGTTTCCTTCTTGCACTGCTCTCAGTTTATTTCCCCAATCTTCTTCTAGCTCTCTTTTGAGATTCTTTATGCAATCTTCCAGGTAAGCCTTCTGAAAGGAAGACCAGCTTAAGTCCACCTTTGTGGCTTTATCTGGGATTGTTTTCAGAATCTCAGGATCTGGGGACTGCTCTAGTTTCTCTCCATAAAAGCTGTCTATGGTGAGAGCTCTCTTCTTCTTGCTCATTATGTTTAGCTGAGGTATCAGTTAACAGGAGGGAATTCTGCAGCCCCAGCAGCAGCAGCGGCAGCAGTGGCAGCAGCAGCAGGAGGGATTTCAATTTGCCCTGGGGCAGTTTGCCGAGTTGACTTCCGGTCTGGGCCTGATGTGGCTAGGACCACCCTTTCAGCTACTCTCAATCCACCCTTTATCAAAGGTAGACCTGCCAAAGCACCTGCCCGCAAGCAGAGCAAAGTGGCCCAAGCGTCTCCCAGGGACTTCCAGGCAGCCTGAAATCCTCTGGTCCGTCCCAGCCCCGGACTTGCACCCTGGCTGCGCCCTGGCGTCTGAGCGCTGGGAGCTGCTTGATCCCCTGCCCTTCTAAAACTGACCTCAGAAGTTCTTTCAAAGTAGATATTTGATAGAAGTGCGTTGTAGTCCAAGTGTTTGGTGATGCCCTCACTCCAGAACCAGTTCAGAGGCTCAGTTTGTCTGTGTTTGAGGGAAGGTCTCAAGAGCTTACAGAGAATGCTGTCTGTAGTTCGCCATCTTGGCTCCGCCATGAAAATCAAATTGTTAATCTCAAAAATGAAAAGGGAGAAGTTTCCATCAATGAAGAGGAAATTAGAGCGATAATGAGCAGTTACTTTGCCCATCTATGCGCCAATAAATTTGATAACCTAAGTAAAATGGAGGAAGACCTACAAAAATATAGCTTGCTCAGTTTAACAAACGAGGAAATGAATTACTTAAATAGTATCATTTTAGAAAAAGTAATAGAACAAGCTATTAATCAACTCCCTAAGAAAAAATCCCCAGGACAACATGGATTTACATGTGAATTCTACCAAACATTTAAAGAACAATTAACTCCAATACTATACAAACTATTTGAAAAAATAGGAAACAAAGGACTCCTACCAAATTCCTTTTTGACAAAAACATGATATTGATACCTAAACCAGGTAGGACAAAAACAGAAAAAGAAAATTATAGAGCAATCTCCCTAATGAATATTGATGAAAAATCATAAATAAAATATTAGCAAAGAGATTACCAAAAATCATGCCTTGGGTAACACACTATGACCAAGTAGGATTTATACCAGGAATGCAGAGCTGGTTCAATATTAGGAAAACTATTAGTATAATTGACTATCAATAACCAAATTAACAAAAAAAATATGATTATCTCAATAGATGCAGAAAAAACATTTGATAAAATCCAACATCCATTCCTATTAAAAACATTAGAGAGTATAGGAATAAATGGACTTTTTCTTAAAATACTCAGTAGTATCTATTTAAGGCCATCAGCAATCATATGTAATGGGGATAAAGTGGAGCCATTTGCAATAAGATCAGGGGTAAAACAACATTGCCCACTATCACTATTACTATTCAATATTGTGTTAGAAATGCTAGTTTTGTCAAGAAGAGAAGAAAAAGAGATTAAAGGAATTAAAGAAGGTAATGATGAAATCAAATTATCATTTTTCATAGATGATATAATAGTATACTTAGAGAACCCTGGACAATCAACTAAAAACTATTAGAAATAATCCACAACTTTAGCAAAGTTAAAGGACACAAAATAAATTTTTATACATCACTAACAAAATCCAACAGCAAGTGATACAAAGAGAAATGCCACATAAAATAACTGTCAGTAATATTAAATATTTGGGAATCTATCTACCAAGGGAAAATCAGGAACTATATGAGCAAAACTACAAAATATTTTCCACACAAATAAAGTCAGATCTAAACAATTACAAAAATGTTGGAAAAATATCAAGTGCTCTTGGATGGGTCGAACGAATATAATAAAGACAACAATACTACCAATTACTCTATTAATTTAGTGCTATACCAATCAACCTCCCCAAAAACTATTTTACCAGCCTAGAAAAAAAATAATAAAATTCATCTGGAAGAACAAAAGGTCAAGAATTTCAAGGGAATTTATGAAAAAAAAAGTGAATGAAGGTGGCCTAGCTGTACAAATCTAAAACTATATTATAAAGCAGTGGTAATCAAAACCATTTGGTACTGGCTAAGAAATAGACTAATTGATCAGTGGAATAGGTTAGGTTCATACGATAAAAATTCAATGATTATAGCAATCTAATGTTTGACAAACCCAAAGACCACAGCTTTTGGGATAAGAATTCACTATTTGACAAAAAAACTACTAGGAAAATTGGAAACTAGTATGGAAGAAAGTAGGCATTGACCCACACCTAACACCATATACAAAGATAAGGGTGAAATGGAATCATGATCTAGACATAAAGAATATTAGAAGCAAATGGAGGAGGAAGGAATTTGTGACCAAAGAAGAACTAGAGGTCACAAAAAAGATAACTTTGACTACATTAAGTTAAAAAGTTTTTTACAAACAAAACTAATGCAGAAAAGATTAGAAGGGAAGCAAAAAACTAGAAAAAATTTTACATTCAAAGGTTCTGATAAAAGCCTCATTTATAAAATATATAGAGAATTAACTCAAAATTATAAGAAATCAAGCCATTTTCCAATTGATAAATGGTCAAAGGATATGAACAGATAATTTTCAATTGTAGAAATTGAAACTATTTCTAGTCATATGAAAAGATGCTCTAAATCAATATTAATCAGCAAAATATAAATTAAGACAACTCTGAGATTCCACTACACACCTGTCAGATTGGCTAAAATGACAGGAAAAGATAATGACAAACGACAACCAGCAGGATGATTTCAGAGAGGCCTGGAGAGACTTGCATGAACTGATGCTGAATGAAATCAACAGAACCAGGAGAACATTATATACAGCAATAAGACCATACGATGATCAATTCTGATGGACATGGTTCTCTTCAACAATGATGTGATTTAAACCAGTGCCTATTGTTCAGTGATGAAGATAGTCATATACACCCAGAGAGAGGACTGAGGGAACTGAGTGTAAACCACAACACAGCATTTTAACGATTTCTGTGAATATTTCCATGCATTTTGTTTTCCTTCTTAAGTTGTTTCTTTTTTTCTCTCTTTCTAGATCTGATTTTTCTTGTGCAGTTAAGATAACTATAGATATGTATACATATATTGGATTTGTCATATAATTTAACATATTTAGCATGTATTAGATTACCTGTCATCTAGGGGTGGGGAGTGGGGGGGAAGAAAGGGAAAAGCTTGGAAAAAATTTTTGCAAAGGTCAATATAGAAAAATCACTCACACATTCTGTAAATAAAAAGCCTTTATTAATAAAAAAAGATAATGATGAATGTTGGAGGGGATGTGGGAAAACTGGGACACTGATGTATTGTTAGTGGAACTGTGAATGGATCCAACCATTCTGGAGAGCAATATGGAACTATGCTCAAAAAGTTATCAAACTGTCCATACCCTTTGACCCAGCAGTGTTTCTATTGGGTTTATATCCCAAAGAGATCTTAAAGGAAGGAAAAGGACCCACATCTGCAAGAATGTTTGTGGCGGTCCTTTGTGTAGTGGCTAGAAAGTGGAAACTGAATGGATGCCCATAAATTGGGGAATGGCTGAATAAATTATGGTATATGAATGTTATGGAATATTATTGTTCTATAAGAAACGACCAGCAGGATGATTTCAGAGAGGCCTGGAGAGACTTGCATGAACTGATGCTGAGCGAAATGAGCAGAACCAGGAGATCATTATACACAGAAACAACAAGACTATGTAATGATCAATTCTGATGGACATGGCTCTCTTCCATAAAGAAATACTTCAAACCAGCTCCAATTGGTCAGTGAAGAAAGCTATATATACCCAGAGAGAGGGATATGAAATGGGGACCACAACATAACATTTTCATGCTTTCTATTGATGCACTTTCAATGAAAAAAGTGAATTTCATTTATTTCTGAAGAAAAGATCAGAGCTGAACAGAAAATTTGATCTTCAAATACAGAATTTAAGAGAAGCATACAAAGGTAAAAAGGAAAGAAAGAAACTGGAAAAACATACCAAATATTATTTGGAAACTAAATAATCTAATCCTAAAGAATGAATGGGTGAAACAGCAAATCAGACACAATTGATAATTTCATCCAAGAGAATGACAATAATGATACAATATACCAAAATTTATGGCATGCAGCCAAAGTAGTTCTTAGGGGAAATTTTATATCTCTAGATGCTTACTTGCATAAAATAGAAAAAGAGAAGATCAGTGAACTGGGCATACAACTAAAAAAGCTAGAAAAAGAGCAAATTAAAAAACCCAATTAAATATAAAATTTGAAATTCTGAAAAAATGGTTAGTAACATTGAAGGTAAGAAAATTATTGAACTAGTAAACAAATCTAAGAGTTAGTTATATGAAAAAACAAAATAAATAAATTTTCCATTAATTTGATTTTAAAAAGTAAAGAAGAAAATCAATTTATTATTATTAAAAATGAAAAGGAGGAACTTTCCAAGAATGAAAAGGAAATTAAAGCAATAATTAGAGCTATTTTGCTTAAGTATATGCCAATAAATCTGATCATCTAAGTGAAATGGATGAATGTTTACAGAAATATAGACTGCCCAGATGAACAAAGGAGGAAATAAATTACTTAAATAGTAGTATTTTAGAAAAAAGAAATTGAACAAGCTATTAATCTATTCCCTAAGTAAAAATCTCCAGGGCAAGATAGATTTACAAGTGAATTCTGCCAAATATTTAAAGAACAATTAATAATAATATGTGCAAACTATTTGGAAAAAAATAGGAAAAGAAGGAGTCCTACCAAATTTTATGACAAAAATATGGTGCTGAAACATAAACCAGGTAGAGCGAAAACAGAGAAAGAAAATTATACACCAATTTCTCTAATGAATATTGATGCAAAAATCTTAAATAAAATATTAGCGAAAAAATTATAGCAAGTTATTCCCAGAATAATACACCATAGTCAAATATGATTCATACTAGGAATGTAGGATTGGTTCAATATTAGGGAAAGTATTTGCATAACTGACTATATCAATAACCAAACTAACAAAAAACACAGAATTATCTCAATAGATGCAGAAAAAGCATTTGACAAAATCCAACATCCTCCAATTAAAAACACTAGAGCATATAGAAATAAATGGGCTTTTCCTTAAAATGTTCAGTAGCATCTATTTAAAACAATCAGCAAGCATCACAAGGAATGTGAATAAACTAGAACCATTCCCAATAAGATAAAGGGTGAAACAAGGCAGTCTACAATCACCATTATTATTCAGTATTGTATTAGAAATGTTAGCTTTAGCAATAAAAGAAGGAAAAGCAAGTTAAAGGAATTAACAGTAGATAAAGAATAAATCAAATTATCATGCTTTGAAAATGATATGATAGTACACTTAGAGAATCCTACAGAATCAACTAAAAAATTACTAGAAACAATTCACAACTTCATCAAAGTTTCAGTATACAATATAAATCCACATAAATCATCAGCATTTAATGTTACCAACAAAATTCAGCAGCAAAAATACAAAGAGAAATTCCACTTTTAATAACTGTAGATAATATAAAGTATATGGGAATTTACCTGCCAAGGCAAAGACAGGAACTATAAGAACACAATTATAAAACACTTTCCACACAAATAAAGTCAGATCTAATCAGTTGGAAAAATATCATAGCCAAGCTAATAAAATAAAAATGACAATACTACCTAAATTAATCTATTTATTAAGTGTTATACCAAACAAACTCCTAAGAAATTATTTTACAAAGCTAGAAAAAAATAATAACAAAGTCCATCTCGAAGAACAAAAGGTCAAATAATTCAAGGGAAATAATGAAAAATATGCAAATGAAAGTAGCCTAGCTGTACCAGACATAAAACTATATTATAAAGCAGCAATCATCAAAACCATTTGGAACTGGATAAAAAATAGAGTAGTTGATGGTTGGAATAGGTTAGATTCACAAGACACAATAGTCAATAACTATAGTAATCTAGTGTTTGATAAACTCAAAGACTCCAGCTTTTGGCATAAGAACTCACTATTTGAAAAGAACTGCTGGGAAATTGGAAATTAATATGGCAAAAATTAGGCATTGACCCACACCTAACACCCTATACCAAGATAAGGTCAAAAAGGGTTCAATGATTTGGACATAAAGAGTGATAGGATAAACAAATTAGAAGAACAAATGATAGTCTACCTTTCAAATCTGTGGAGAAGGAAAGAATTTTTGGCCAAAGAAGAACTTGAGTACATTATGGAATGCAAAATAGAGAATTTATATTCAGTTAAAAAGTTTTTTGTGCAAACAAATCAATGGAAATGAGTTTAGAAGGGAAACAATTAACTGGGGGGAAATTTTACATCCAAGGGTTCTAATAAAGGCCTTGTTTCTAAATAAATAAAAAATTAAACAAATATTAAATAGCACCCTAGTGATAGGAGTATCACCATTATGATAATAGACAGAGGACAGAACCATAATAATAATAATAATAATTAGCATTATAAAAAAGCACTTTAAGGTTTACAAAGTCCTTTATAAATATCATTCATTTATCCTCAAAACAACCCTAGTAGATAGGTACTATTATTACTCCCACTTCACAAATGAGATAACTGAAGTTAGTTTTTGAGACTACATATGGACTAATTGCAGCACACTACCTCATTGCCACCTTATTAATACTTATTGTTTTCCAGTGTTTTAAAATAGGCACACTAATAGCATGTACTTCAGAGGGTTATTGGAGTGACCAAATGAGATAACACATAGAAAGCACTTTATTACTGTCAAAACATCATATAAGTGCTACCTATCAATACTATTTGTAGATTTTGATTGAATGCTTGCTAACTTGAACCTGGAGAACAATAACACATATGGAGGATGATTTTCCAATCTGGATTTAGGATGTACAAGTGCCTGATCCAGCCAGATGTGACGAATCCCAGCATCCCCATCCCACAGAGTCCCATGCTTAAACTAGCTCTACCTGTCCTATCATTGCCCAGAACTCTTACTCTTACCTAATGGTTATTATCCTGTGGAACAAGTTCATGCCCAGTAGGTTATTACTATTTTTAAAAGCTCTAGTCATATTCATATCCCTAGCTTTAAAGTTCACTTGTGCAATTGTACATACTGTACAATATATTGTATAATAACTTTCACTTCAAGGAAATTATGTATGTATTGAAATTATTTCCTTTGGATTAAGACAAATAATACAAAGTCTGAATTTATGATAATCAGCACCATCTGTACCTTGCTTTCTAAATAGAATTTTAAACAATCAACAGAAAAGTTTAAAAAAACATGATTTGCTCTATATCACACAGCCAAAATACCTGATTAACACTTTTCCATAATGTTATAACTGATATTGGAACTTGAAAAAAATCAGTCATAAGAATTCAAAATAATGTGCTAAATTCTGGAAAGGATTACCAAATGAATTGAAAATGCTGACACTGATTTTGACGCTGGAACAGGCAATGGAATAATGTAGCCCAATGTCATTATTTTTCAATAAAGGAAAACTGAGGCCCTGTGACTTACTCCAAAGTCCTATAAGAAATATCTGGATGAGGAAGAATTCCAACTCAGGACCTATGACCTAGTCTTCTTTTGTATTATTCACCCAACTGAAAGGTCCAGGTTAGAATCTTCTGACATCAGTCAGTCAAATAAGAACAGGGGCTATTAAGTAACAGGTAAGGATCCCTGCAGGCTGAATGCTGACCGAGAAGAGAACATGTTAGTATTAGTTAGTATGTTTGACTGTGCTTTAATTTATTTTGTTAAATTTTCCCAATTATATTTTAATCTGGTTCAAGCCACACTCAAGAGTATTGTGGATCATATGCAGATTACAAACCAGGTTAACACTTCTGAACTGAACCAATTTTTATCCCTAATTCAAGAATCCTTTTTGCAATAAACTTTTTTTTTGCAATAATCTCTTCTTAAGCATAAGTGACAGTAAACTCATTGCTTCATGAGGAAGGACATTCCATTATAGGACAATTTTTATTAGTGGGTATTTTATTCATTAATTCGAGATTAAAGCTGATCCTGTCAAACTTTCATGTATTAGTTCTAGTGGGATAAAGTATTTTGCTTGTGGTCAAGAATACCAAAATTCAAATCCAATATCAGAAATTTACTAGCTGAGGGAACTTGTTCAAGTAACTTAACATCTATTTGCCCTTATTTATTCAGCTATAAGATAAATTGATAATAATACCTACCTTCCAAGACTGTTGTAAGGATTAAATGGCATAGTAAAGTACTTACATCAGGGTCTTGAAATAGGACAATATATCCAAATGCTTATTATTTTTTTTTCTTTATGGACTAATGCAAAAGAAGTCAACATTTTCCTACATGTCAGTCCCAGATAGGTAGGTAGCATAGTGGATAGAACACTGGGAATGGAAAAATGGAATCCTCCTTAGACATTCTGAAACCTACATCAGACATTTACTAGCTATGTGACCCTAGGCAAACTATTTAAGCTCTCTGAGTCTGTTTCTTCAATTATAAAATGAGACAGTTGCACTTGATAGCTTATGAATTTCCTTTCACTTTGAAATCTAAGATCCTACGATTCCATATTCTTTCACTTATTCCTATTTAAGACTGTTTTTTTAGGTCTGTCTTGCTTGCTCTTCTCTGGACATACTCATTTGTCTTTTTTTCCTTAAAATTCAAGGTCCCAAATTGGATATGGTACTCACAATATTATTTGAGTAGCTTAGATTATACAGTAAGATTATTAAATACCTTGGCATTGACATATTTCTACCAACAAACCCCCAAATTTTATTTACTTTTGTAAATAAAAGGCTCTGTGTCACACTTTTGATTCGTATTTAATTTTCTCTCTTCTAAAGCCTTTTGGTCTTTTTCTACAGAAAAACTATGCAACAGATTCACATATCTCATCATTTATACTCTCCATGTTCTTTTGTAAATAAGAGAATAAAAGGAAGAGATGAATAGATAGATAACAGGGGAACAGATGAAGACATAGACATAGCCATAGCCATAGATACAGATGCAAATGTAGATGTAGACATAGATGTAGACACAGACATTAATATAAACCTCTGCCATGGGAGAAAAGCTGATTACATAAAAAACTGGATCATGAACATATCCTAGAAATTCCTCTTAAGAGCAAACATTGATTTTCTAAGGAATGAGTGAATAAGAAATATTTATTAAGCTCTTACTATGTGCAAACCATAGTGTAATACAAATAGAAAAATCAAGACAGCTGCTCTTCTCATGAAGCTCATACTCTAATAGGCAGAAAAACACATTTATTTAAAAAAATAGTTCATTTGCAAGGCAGATAGAAAAGCCTGGGATTTTTTAGGGTGAAGGAGCAGGGTGGAGCAAGGCCCAGGCAAATGGATGCAGCTGAAGGTCAGATGATAGTATTAAGGCAAAGGATCTATAGTTATCTTCTACCTCATTAGAAAGAACCAAATAATGGGAGTTCAATTGACTCCCAAATGTTAGAAGTAAAGCAGCTCATATCATTTCTGGGCAGTCTGAGAGCTGAAAGTGAAAGGAAGATAAAGGCGGAAGTCCTATTCACTATAGAAGTTTATAAAATTTCTGCAAATATTTTACAAAAGAATTTTCAACTATAAATGGTCACATGAAAACATGATCCAAATCATTAATAGTAAGACAACTTAAAATAATACTGAGATTTTACTGCACACATTGCAAATCGACAAAGATGAGAAGAAATTTCAATAATCAAATTTTCAGGGGTTGTTGGAAAACAGACATATGGATGACCTGTTGATTGAGATATCAAACATTCTATGTTTCAACTTGGAAATATCAAGAAAAATAACTAAACTGACCAAACATTTTGACACAACACACCACTTTCTACTACTAAACATATATCTCAGAAAAATCAAAGAAATAAATACAAGTTCTGATATAAACGAAAATGTTCATGGCAGAATTTTTTCTAGTATCAGAGTAGGTGCTAATCTGCATTGGTAAAGGCAATTGTTCATTCAGAATTTCGTTATACCAATTAAAAATTTCACTGAAGCTAAAAGCTTCAAGCTAAAAGCTGTCTCTGAATTCTGCTACCTCAATGAAATTATTCCAAAACAAAATGTCAAATAGAGAAACAGATGACTGAGCTCAAACATCCAGCACTGAACTTGACATCAGTGAGTCAACAAACTGGAATAAACTGCAGCCTAAAATGTAATATTTAAACCTAGCTTTCCATGAAATATGAAGTCCTGGGTTTGTATATGTATGTATGTGCGGGGGGTGTGTGTGTGTGTGTGTGTGTGTGTGTGTGTGTGTGTGTGTACAGAGAGCAGATATATATATATATACATGCATATGTATATATATATACACACACCTACACATATACATACATACATATATGCATAGCTGTAAAATATATATTATATACTTAAATTATATATATATACATTACATTATACATATCTATGTAAATTTAAATTCTCTAACTAGTTTAGAGATAAATTGGATCTTACAGACTACTGAATCCAATTCTTGCATTTATAGATGAAGGAACTAAGGCAGAGAGAGATTAAATGATTTTCCCAGAGTCACATAGGGAATAGGTAGCTGAGGTAGGATTTGAAACCAAATCTTCCTAACTTGAAGTCTGTTGCTATATACCTTTGAATCTTAGAACTATTCTGCCAGGTAGGTATTATAAAAATAATGAACTTTTATATAGTCTTTTCTAAGAATTGCTCTTTCTGTTTACTGAAGAGGAGACAGCTCAGTGTGCTATCATCAAAGAGAGTGCTAGGATTAGAATCAGGAAGATTTGGATTCAAAGTCATCTTATACTGAGTAGGTTAGTCACTTAACTTCTTTGTGCTTTGAGCAATTTCTTAAGACATCTACTGTCACAGAGCTGTTAGGAACGTCTTCAATTGAGGATGGACATACAGCAGAAATTTCCCACATGGAAAATTAAAACACTAATTCATTGTTGGTGAGATTGTATGCTGAAGTCAACCATTCTGGAGAACAATTGGAAACTATGTTCGAAAGAGTTATAAAACTTAAAAAACAACAACAACAACAAAAAATCTATGTATACTTTTTCCCCCTGAGGCAATTGGGGTTAAGTCACTTGCCCAGGGTCACGCAACTAGAAAGTATTAAGTGTCTGAGGTCAAATTTGAACTCAGATCCTCCTGACTTCAGGGCTGGTGCTCTATCCACTGAGTCATCTAGCTGCCCTATGTATATCATTTATCCAAGCAATTTTACCACTAGATATTTATCCCAAAGAGATTTTTTAAAAATAGGAAAAGGGATCTACATGTGCAAGAGGGTTTATAGCAGCTCTTTTCTGGTGGCAAAGAATTGGAAATTGAGGAGATGTCTATCAAATAGGGAATGATTGAATAAATATTCTATAGGATTGTGACAGAATAATACTATTGTGGTATATAAGAAATGACAAGTAGGATGGTCTCAATAAAACTTGGAAAGACTTCCATGAACTGATACAAAGTGAAAAAGAAGCAGGAGAACATTGTACACAGTAACAGCAATATTGCATGATAATCGATTGTGAATAACTTAGCTATTCTCAGAAATACAATGCTCCAAAAACAAAACTAAAGAACTTATGGTGAAAAATGCTGTCCATATCCAGAGAAAGAACTGGTAGAGTCTGAATGCAACTCAAAAATACTTTTTCTTTATTTTCCTTAGGTTTTTTTTGTTTGTTTGTTTTCACAGCATGACTTACATGAAAATGTGTTTTTATTATTTTTTATACATAACCTATGTCACATTGCCTGCCTTCTCAATAAAAGAAAAAGGAGGGAGGGAGGGAATTTGAAACTCAAAATGTGAAAAAAGAAAGAATGTTTTTACTACCAGATCTAAAACTGTATTATAAAGCAGCGGTCATCAAAACCATTTGGTACTGGCTAAGAAATAGAGCAGTCGATCAGTGGCATAGGATAGGATATGAAAACAATCGAGGCAGTAACTTTAACAATTTAGTGTTTGATAAACCCAAAGACCCCAGCTTTTGGGATAAGTACTCCCTATTCAGCAAAAACTGCTGGGAAAATTGGAAACTAGTGTGGAAGAAATTAGGACTTGACCCACACCTAACACCACACACCAAGATAAGATCTAAAAGGGTTCATGATCTAGATATAAAGAGTGATATTATAAGCAAATTAGAGGAATGTAGTATTGTTTACCTCTCAGACCTGTGGAGATGGAATAAATTTATGCCCAAAGAAGATCTGGAACTCCTAATTGAACACCAGATAGATAATTTTGATTATATTAAATTAAAAAGTTTCTGTACAAATAAAACTAATGCAGACAAGATTAGGAGGTAAGCATCAAATTGGGAAATCATCTTTACATTTAATGGTTCTGATAAAGACCTCATTTCTAAAATATATAGAGAATTTTCTCATATATATAAGAATTCAAGCCACTCTTCAATAGATAAGTAGTCAAGGGATATGAACAGACAATTTTCAGATGATTAAATTAAAACCATCTCTAGTCATATGAAAAGTTGCTCCAAATCACTATTGATCAGAGAAATGCAAATTCAGACAACACTGAGGTACCACTACACACCTATCAGATTAACTAAAATGACAGGAAAGGATAACGACAGGTGTTGGAGGGGATGTGGGAAGACTGGGACACTGATGCATTGTTGGTGGAACTGTGAATGGATCCAACCACTCTGGAGAGCAATTTGGAGCTACGGTCAAAAAGTTATCAAACTGTACATACCCTTTGACCCAACAGTCTTTCTATTGGGCTTATATCCCAAAGAAATCATCAAAGAAGGAAAGGGCCCCACATGTGCAAGAATGTTTATGGCAGCCCTTTTTGTAGTGGCTAGAAATTGGAAACTGAATGGATGCCCATCAATTGGAGAGTGGCTGAATAAATTATGGTATATGAATGTTATGGAATATTATTGCTCTGTAAGAAACGACCAGCAGGACAATTTCAGAGAGGCCTGGAGGGACTTGCATGAACTGATGCTGAGTGAAACAAGCAGAACCAGGAGATAATTACACACAGCAACAACAATATTACATGATGAGCAATTCTAATGGACACGGCTCCCTGCAACAAAGAATTGTCTCAAACCAGCTCCAATTGTTCAGTGAAGAAAACCATATATACCCAGAGAGAGAGATATGAAATATGGACCACAACATAACATTCTCATGCTCTCTATTGATGTTTGTTTGCATTGTGTTTTCTTTCTCTGATTTTTTTTTCTTGTAGATAGGATTTTTCTTGCACAACTTGTCAAGCATTTCAACATAATTAACATGTAGTGGACTTCCTGCCATCTAGGGGAGGGGAGGGGACTGGGGATAAAATTTGTAATGGAAAGCTTTGTAAAGATCAATGCTGAGGAACTACCCATACATATGCTATACAAATAAAAAGCTTTAATAAAAAATAAATAAATATTTTTAAAAACCTGTGTTTTTACACAGAATTAGAAAATTGATTATTAAAAAGTTTTAAAAATAAACAAGATAGTTTCTGTGATCTTGTGAATTTCCTTAAAATAGATGGTTACCTATTACAATGTAAGTTTAAACAGAATGCCAATGTATGCATTTGAAAATTGATTTTTGAAACAGACTATGTTCTATGGGTATAATCAGATTCCTTAGATCAGATTCCAAGAGTTCCTGACAGTCTTTAATAAAAACAAAGATACAGCATTTTTAATCGTCTCTTGCTGGATAAAATAAAGTTAATCCACTATGGGATGAAGCCACTAAACCACTTTCCTTTCAGTATATTCAGACATTCTTATTCAACCCCAGCCAGAAAGTATAGAGGTTTCTCATGAAGTGCTCCTTACACTGATGAAATCATAGGTCCAGTAAACACATAAGCGTGTGCAAACACACACACACATTACATTCTGTTTAATGACAGGATGGCATCCAGTGGAAATTTGCTGTGTCTGTAACATTATCTTCTAACAAGGATGCTTGGTCCTTGCCATTGGCCATACTACACGTGTAGGATTTCCAATCTTTTCTAACTGCTTCACAGCTGAACTTTGTTTTATATGTGGCCTCCTTCCAATTAGGATGGTCCTTGAGAGTAGGGACTGTCTTGATTTTTCTGTTGGCAAATGCAGAACTCCACAAAATGCTTGGCACATTGTAAATGTTTAAGAAGCAGCTTGGTCACAAAGGGCTTGTGGGAAGTGCTTGGGAGCAGGAAGACCTAAATTCAAATCCATCCTTAAACAAGTGCTAGCTGTGATACTTACTAGATGTTTCATGTGATGAAGTGGCTTTACTTCTTACCAAGGTAAGATCTTTACCTTGGATCCCATTCCATCTCATCACTTCCAACAAACTGCCCCTTTATCCTCCCCACTCAATCATTCATATGCAGTGTCTTGCTCTCTATTAGCCCATTTCCTACTGCCTACAAACATGCCTCTGGCTCCCCTATCCAGAAAACAAACTCTCATTTGATTCTTCCATCCCTGGTAACTATCATCCTATTGCTGCATGCCTCAAAAAGGGCCTTATAATATGTGTCTCCACTTTCTTTCCTCTCATCCTCTTCTTAATCCTTTACAAACTAGCTTCCAACCTTATTGTTCTGCCAAACAACTCTTTTCAAAGTTATTTATGATCTCTTAGTTGTCTTATCATTTTCTCAATTCTCAGTCTCTGATCTCCTTGCAGCCTTTAATATTAACAATCACTCTTTTTTTCCTTGATATTGGTTTTCCTCCTAGAAATCTGTTTATTCCTCTTCTATCTCCTTTGCAGCATCTTTCTTTAGATTGTATCTTCCAAGTATTGGTATCCTTCAGGATCTTTCGTGAATCCTGTCCGTATCATCTCCCATGCTACTTCATTTGGTCATCTCATCAGCTCTAATGGATTTAATTACCACCTCTACTTTTCCTACTGCAATTTCTCTAATACCCTCTAAGCCCTCATCTCCAATTGATTTACAGATATGTCAAAATGACTATCCAGTTGACACCTTAAATTAAATATTTTCCAAATAGAGTTCATTATCTTTCTCCCTAAAATCTTCCTTCTTCCTACTTCTATTTCTGTAGCAGGAAGGCAATACCATTCTGCCAGTCCCTCAGGCTTTTAACCTTGGAATCATCCCATATTCCTTACTAGCTATCAACCCTATACCTTATTTGCTGTCAAGGTTTGCCAATTTTACCTTTGCATTATCTTTTGAATATGCTTCCTTCTCTCCTCTGACATTACCACCAATGTAGTACAAGCCCTCATCACCTCATACTTTGATTTCTGCCTGTTTCAAGCTTTTCCCTACTCCAATACATTTTTGATTCAATCACTAAAAGCATTTTTTCCTAAAATACAGATAATCTCTGTCTCTGTGTCTCTGTCACACACACACACACACACACACACACACACACCCCCACACACACACTATTCCTAAATTGCCTTCAGGTACAAATACATAATGCTTTATTTAGTTTAATAACCCTTCATAATCCCTTTTTACCTTTCCAGAATTCTTGCACCTTACTCCCCAACATAATCCTCTTCAATCCAGTGACACTGTTTTCCAGTCTGTTCCACAAACAGGACTTTCCATAAACTCTATACTCCAGATTCTCTCCAGCTGTTCCCCCATTCCCAGGTAAAATTCTATCTCCTAAAAGAAGACTTTCCCAATGCATCTTAATTTTAATGCCTTCTCATAATTATTTCTTATTTATCCTGTCTATTGCTTGCTTTGTATATATTTGTTTACATGTTCCCTACCTCCTTTGGATTGTAAGCTCCTTGAGAGCAGGGACTGCCTTCTGCCTCTCTAGGAATTCCCAGTGCTTAGCACTGTGTCTGACACGTAGTAGACACTAAATAAATATTCATGATCCAAATAACTATTGATCAGAGAAATGCAAATTAAGACAACTCTGAGGTACCACTACACACCGGTCAGATTAACTAAAATGACAAAAAAGGATAACGACAGGTGTTGGAGGGGATGTGGGAAGACTGGGACACTGATGCATTGTTGGTGGAACTGTGAACAGATCCAACCACTCTGGAGAGCACTTTGGAGCTATGCTCAGAAAGCTATCAAACTGTGCATACCCTTTGACCCAGCAGTGTTTCTACTGGGCTTGTATCCCAAAGAGATCTTAGAGGAGGGAAAGGGACCCACCTGTGCAAGAATGTTTGTGGCAGCCCTTTTTGTAGTGGCTAGAAACTGGAAACTGAATGGATGCCCATCAATTGGAGAATGGCTGAATAAATTCTGGTATATGAATGTTATGGAATATTATTGTTCTGTAAGAAACGAGCAGCAGGATGATTTCAGTAAGGCCTGGAGAGACTTGCATGGACTGATGCTGAGTGAAGTGAGCAGAACCAGGAGATCATTATTCACAGCAACAACAGTACTATATGATGATCAGTTCTGATGGACATGACTCTCTTCAACAATGAAAAGCTTCAAACCAGTTCCAATTGTTCGGTGAAGAAAGCCATATACACCCAGAGAGAGGGATATGAAATGTGGACCACAACAAAACATTTTCATGTTCTCTATTGATGTTTGCTTGCATTGTATTTCCTTTATCAGATTATTCTTATAGATACGATTTCTCCTGCACAAAAATAATGTGTGGAAATATGTATACATATATTCGATTTGTCAAGTATTTTAACATAATTAACATGTAGTGGATATCCTGCCATCTAGGGGAGGAGTGGGGAGTAGGGGGTAAAAATTTGTAACAGAAAGCTTTGTAAGGGTTAATGTTGAGGAATTACCCATACATATGTTTTCCAAATAAAAAGTATTAATAAAAAATATATATATAAATAAATAAATATTCCTCAAATTGAATTGAATCAGGGAAAATAATGTATATAACAATAAGAACAACAACAAAGGAAAAATAATAAATTGAAACAGAAAACTCTAATTGTAATGGCCAATCTTGGTTCTGAAGAAGTGGTTAGAGTTAAACAGAATTAAATAATAAATCACTTAATATTTCTTAGCTGTGTGACCTTAGGCAAGTCACAACCCCAATTGCCTCAGCAAAACAAACAAAAAAAAAGAATTAAGTAAGAAATAAAGAGTAAGAAACAAAATTAGAATTAAGATTTGAGCAGAAATTAGAAGAAAGGGTCTCATTGGAGAAGAGGAGTAATATCAACTTGGAATATCACTGTCTCTGTCAGACTAACTGCCTTTCTTTTATTAGTTACAAGCAAGAGGAAGGAATGAAAATGTATTCTGAAATGATTGCCATAAAACCAAAAAAATGACTGAAACTTTAAATTATGAATAAATATGTAAAAAAAAAGCCAGAGAAAGAGCTGTGATAGTTTGCCTTGGGGCAATTCTGCTAATTAACTTCCAGTACTGGGCCAGTGGGGATAAGACTTTGCGCAATTTACTCCTTATAAAAGACAAATCTGCCAGAAAACCTGCCCCCAATCAGGGCAGTGTGTCCTGAGTACCTCAGATACTCCCCAGGTGCTTGGAGTTTGGAGTTTGGAGTTTCTGCCACACTGAGCTGAATTCCACCCAGTTCTCTGCCCTCAGTTCCGGACTGCACTCAGCAAACTGCTTACCCTGATGCCCGACTGAAACAGACCTGCTATGAAGTTCTTCAGAAGTAACTGCAAGCAGTGTTTCATAGTCCAAATATTTCTGGCTTCATGGACTTAAAAATCAGTTCAGAGGCTTATTTTATTGTTGATCTGAGAGAAGGTCAGAGGGGGCCACAGAGAGTCACAACATCACCCCACCCCTAATCTTCTCTAGTTTTAAACAGATCCCTAAGCTTTCTTTAAAAAATGAGTAAGAAGCAGAAGAAAGCTCTCACTATAGTCAGCTTTTATCCAGAGAAAGAAGGGCAGACCCCAGATCCTGAGGTTTCTATAGGCAAAGCAACTCCAGAGGAAGCCATCAAGGGTGATATAACCTGGTCCCCTTTTCAAAAGACCTTCCTGGAAGATTGCATAAAGAATCTCAAGAGAGCTGGATGATAAATGGGAAAATAAACTGAGATCAGTGCAAGAAGGATATAATGCCTTGCAAGAAGAATATAATGCCCTGCAAAAGAGATATGAAAAAGACACCAATTTACTGAAAAACAAAATGTGAAGTGGAAAAAGTATGCAATGAACAAATTGGCCAGTTACAAAAGGAGCTAAAAAGGTAACTGAAGAAAACAACACTTTAAAAATAAGAATTAAAAAAAAATGCAAGTGAATGACTCAATAAGACTTCAAGAATCAGTCAAAAACAAAAAAATAAAAAAATAGAAAAAAATATGAAATATCTCCTAGGAAAAAACAACTGACTTGGAAAATAGATCTAGGAGAGACATTCTAAGGATTATTGGACTTCCTGAAAGCCATGATGAAAAAAAAAGAATCAAAACACTGTCTTCCAGATAATCCTGAAAGAAAACTGCCCTGAGATTGTAGAATCAGAAGACAAAATCACCATTGAAAGGATTCACCTAACACCTCCTGAAAGAGACCCCAAAATTAAAAACCCAAGGAATATCATGGCTAAATTTCAGGATTATCGCACCAAGGAAAAGATATTGCTAGGAGTTAGAAAGAAACAATTCAAATACCAAGGATCTATAATTAGAATCACACATGATCTGTCAGGTCCACATTGAAAGATAGAAGGGCCAGGAACCAGACAATCCGAAAGGCAAAGGAACTTGGATTACAGCCAAGAATAACCTATCCAGCTAGAATGAGCATTATCCTCCAGGGAAGAAGATGGTCATTCAATGATATAGGTGAATTTTACCTATTTCTAATGAAAACACCAGATCTGAACAAAAAATTCGACCTCCAAACACAGAACTCAAGAGAAACATAAAAAGGTAAAAAAGAAAGTACTTTTGAGAATTTTATTTATACTATGGGAATATTTAAAGTTTGGGAGTATAATTAACTAGATAATACTTTGATAATATGAAAAAGAAAACCAGAGGGGGAAAGGCTATCATACTGGGGGAAAGAGGGAAAAGGTGGTACAATGAGGTTAAAAAAAGGAGGTAAAAATAAGGTAAAATCTCATGAAGAGGCAAAGAAAACCTAATATAATTGAGGGAAAGAAGAGAGGGAGATGAGCATTGTATAAATCTTACTCTCATCAGATTGGACTCTAAAAGTGTATATCAAACACATTTGGCTTCACAGAGAAACTTGTTCTTCCTTATAGGGAAGTGGGAGGGAAAAGAGGAAAAGAAAGGGATAGACTAGTAGAAGGGAAATTAGAAGAATCAGGAGAAAGGAGTAAAAAAGGGGGAGGGACTCTAAAGGGGAAAGGATTGTTTGGGGGAGGGGGTACTCAAAAACAAAATACTGAGGAGGGGGAAAAGAGAAAGGAGAAAGGAAAGGGAAAAACATAACTTGGGTAAATAAGATGGCAGGATATACAGAATTAGTTATTCTAACTGTGAATGTGAATGGGATGAACTCTCCTATAAAGCGGAAGCGGATATCAGACTGGATTAAAAACCAGAATCCAACAATATGATGTATGCAAGAAACAAATCTAAAGCATAGTGACACATACAGGGTGAGGGTAAAAGGCTGGAGCAGAAAATATTATGCTTCAGGTGAACAAAAAAAAAAAAAGGAGGGGTAGCAATCCTGATTTCAGATCAAGTAAAAGCAAAGACATATCTAATCAAAAGAGATAAGGAAGGAAACTATATTCTATTAAAGAGTACCATACATAATGTAGCAACATCAATACTAAACACATATGCACCAATTGGTATAGCACACTAATTCCTAGGGGAGAAATTAAGAGAGATTCAAGAAGAAATAGATAGCCAAACTATACTAGTAGGGGATCCCAAACTTTCTCTCTCAGAATTAGATAAATCAAACCACAAAATAAATAAGAAAGAAATTAGGGAGGTAAACCAGTTTTTAGAAAAATTAGGTATGATAGATCTTTGGAGAAAATTGAAAGGAAACAGTAGGGAGTTTACTTTTTTTCTCAGCAGTTCATGGAACTTAGACAAAAATTGACCATGTATTAGGGCATAAAAACCTCAAAATCAAATGCAGAAAGGCAGAAATATTAAATGCATCTTTTTCAGATCATGATGCAACAAAAATCACATGCAATATAAGGCCAGAAGAAAACAGACCAAAAGTTAATCGGAAATGAAATAATCTAATTTTAAAGAATGAATGGGTGAAAGAGCAAATCAAAGACACAATCAATAATTTCATCCAGGAGAATGACAATAATGAGACAACATAGCAAAATTTGTGGGATATGGCTAAAGCGGTTATAAAGGGAAATTTTATCTCTCTAGATGCTTGCTTGCATAAAATAGAGAAAGAAAAGATCAATGAATTGGGCTTTTTATTTAAAATACTAGAAAAAGAACAAATTAAAAACCCTCAATTAAATACCAAATTGGAAATTCTAAAAATAAAAGGGGAAATTAATAAAATTGAAAATAAGAAAATTATTGAATTAATAAATAAAACTAAGAGTTGGTTTTATGAAAAGAAAAACAAAATTGATAAGCCTTTAGTTAATTTGATAAGAAAAAGGAAAGAGGAAAATCAAATTGTTAGTCTCAAGAATGATAAGGGAGAACTTTCCTCCAAAGAAGAGGAAATCAGAGTAATAATTAGAAGCTAATTTGCCCAACTTTATGCCAGTAAGTTTGATAATCTAATTGAAATGGAGGGATATCTACAAAAATATTTATTGTCCAGGTTAACAGAAGAGGAAATAAATTATTTAAATAGCCCCATTTTAGAAAAAGAAATAGAAAAAGATATTAATCAGCTCCCTAAGAAATCTCCAGGGCCAGATGGATTTACATGTGAATTCTACCAAACATTCAAAGAACAATTATTTCCAATACTATACAAACTATTTGAGAAAATAGGGACAGAAGGTATACTACCAAATTCCTTCTATGATACTGATACAGTGCTGATAGCTAAACCAGGTAGGGTGAAAACAGAGAAAGAAAACTATCCCCTTCCTCTCCTCCCTACTATTTTGCTTTTGAAAACCACTTCCCTCAAACAATCCTTCCCCTTTAGAGCCCCACCCACCCCCTTTTCCCCCCTTTCCCTCCAGTTTCCTTACAGGTACGTCTATTATTCCCTCTGAGCCAAATCTGATGAGATGGAGATTAACCCAATTCTCATTCCCCTCCCTTTTCTCCCCTCAATCATTATAGGTTTTCTTTGCCTCTACATGTGATGTAATTTCCCTTATTTTACCTCCTTTTCCTCTTCTTCCAGTGTTATCCCTTTTCTACCTCTAATTTCTTTTTCAGTTTATCATATCATAATAATCATAAAATCACAATAAACATATCATAATAATCATAAAATCACAGTAATCATATGATAATAATCATAAAATCACAGTAATCATATCATAATCATAATGTAATAATAGATTCATAAAATCAACCCTCATTCTATAAGTATCTATAACATAAATATAGTTCTCAAGAGTTATTTTTTCTTGTTACCTTTTTATGTTTCTCTTGTGTTCTGTGTTTGTAGATCAAATTTTTTGTTCAGTTCTGGTCTTTTCAGTAGAAATAGGTGGAATTCTCCTATATCATTGAATGACCATCTTCTTCCCTGGAAGATAATGCTGATTCTAGCTGGGTAACTTATTCTTGGCTGTAATCCAAGTTCCATTGCCCTTTGGAATATCTGATTCCAGGCCCTTAGATCCTTCAAAGTAGAAGCTGCTAGGTCCTGTGTGATCCTAATTGTAGCTCCCCGATATTTAAATTGTTTCTTTCTGGCTTCTTGTAATATCTTTTCCTTGGTATGATAGTTCTGGAATTTAGCCACGATATTTCTGGGGGACTTAATTTTTGGGTTTCTTTCAGGAGGTGATCGGTGGATTGTTTCAAGGAGTATTTTGCCTTCTGGGTCTAAAATATCAGGGCAGTTTTCTTTTATGATTTCCTGGAAGATAGTGTCCAGGTTCTTTTTTTCATCATGGCTTTCAGAAGCCCTATAATCCTTAGATTGTCTCTCCTAGATCTATTTTCCAGGTCAGTTGTTTTTCCTAGGAGATATTTCATGTTTTTCTCTATCTTTTCATTTTTTGTTTTTGTTCAACTGATTCTTGAAGTCTTCATGAGTGATTAATTTCCAATTGTTCGATTCTAATTTTTAATGTCTTATTTTCTTCAGTTACTGTTTTTAGTTCCTTTTGCAATTGACCAATTACATTTTTTTGTTCATTGCATTCTTTTTCCATTTTTTCTATTTTATTTTGCAGTGATCTCATTTCGTTTCCCCATGTTTCTTCTAACTCTCTTTTAAGATTTTTTATGCAATCTTCAAAGAAAGCCTTGTGACATGGAGACCAATTTATGTCTCTCTTTGGGGCTTTTTCTGGAGTTGCTTTACCTTTAGGGGCCTCAGGATTTGAGGTCTGTTCTTCCCTCTCTCCATAAAAGTTGTCTATGGTGAGAGCTCTTTTTGGTTTTTTATTCATTTTTTTTAAAGGTTTGAGGTCTGTTTAGGGCAAAGGTGGGACAGCTGCTTTAATTTGCCCTGGGGCAGTTCTGCTGATTGAGTTATTTCAGGAACTGGGCAGTTCTGCTGATTGAATTATGTCAGGTGCTGGGCAGTTCTGCTTTAGTTCACCCTGGGGGGTTCTGCTGATTGAATTATTTCAGGTACTGGGCAGCTCCACTGATTGAATTATTTCTGGTGCTGATCAGTCCTGTTGTTTGATTGATTGCTTTAAGGTGCTGTGTAATGGCAGCTAGGTCCAATGCTCATCAGGGATTCAGTGGTTCACAATCTATCCCCCTCAAAAGGCAGACCCTCCAAACCACCTGCCCACAATCAGGACAAAATGTTCCAAGAGGCCCGCAGAAGACTCCCAGGTGTGTGAAAAGCACAACGCTCCCACTTCTGTTCCGACTCCTGTTCCAGCTCCCTGCTCCAGCTCCCTGCCCCGGTCTCCCTGTGCTGCAGTCTGGGTTCAGTAGACCACCCCCCTGCCCAATTAAAACAGACCTGTTTTGAGGTTCTTCCAGAGTATCTTCTTCGAGAATCGTGTTGTTCTCCAGATATTGTGGATTTTTTTGCTTCAGAATCAGTCTAGAGGCTTCATATGTTGTTGGTTTGACGGGAGGTTAGAGGAGGTTACAGAAACTCCTGTCTCATCTCCGCCACCATGGCTCCACCCCCAGAAGAAAGTCGAGAAAGAAAACTATAGACCAATTTCGCTAATGAATATTGATGCAAAAATTTTAAATAAGATATTAGCAACAAGATTTCAGAAAGTCATCCCCAGGATAGTATACTATGACCAAGTAGGATTTATACCAGGAATGCAGGGGTGGTTCAATATTAGGAAAACTATCAGCATAATCAATTATATTAATAGCCAAACTAACAAAAACCATATGATTATCTCAATAGTTGCTGAAAAAGCATTTGATAAAATCCAACACCCTTTCCTTTAAAAACACTAGAGAGTATAGGAATAAATGGGCTTTTCCTTAAAATGATTAGTAGCATCTACTTAAAACCATCAGCAAGCATCATATGTAATGGAGACAAACTAGAACCATTCCCAATAAGATCAGGAGTGAAACAAGGCTGCCCACTATCACCATTACTATTTAATATTGTATTAGAAATGCTAGCTTTGGCAATAAGAGAAGAAAAAGAGATTAAAGGAATCAGAGTAGGTAATGAAGAAACCAAATTATCACTCTTTGCAGATGACATGATGGCATACTTAGAGAACCCTAGAGACTCAACTAAAAAACTACTAGAAACAATTTACAACTTTAGCAAAGTTTCAGGATTCAAAATAAATCCACATAAATCATCAGCATTTTTATATATTGCTAACAAAGTTAAGCAGCAAGAGATACAAAAAGAAATTCCATTCAAAATAACAGATGATAGGATAAAATATTTGGGAATCTATCTGCCAAGGAAAAGTCAGGAACTATATGAACTAAACTACAAAACACTTTCCGCACAAATAAAATCAGACCTAATCAATTGGAAAAACATTAAGTGCTCATGGGTAGGCCAAGCAAATATAATAAAAATGACAATACTACCCAAACTAATCTACTTATTTAGTGACATACCAATCAAACTCCCAAGAAATTATTTTACATTTCCAGAAAAAACAGTAGCAAAGTTCATCTGGAAGAACAAAAGGTCAAGAATTTCAAAGGAATTAATGAAAAAAAAAGGCAGATGAAGTTGGCCTTGCTGTACCACATCTAAAACTATATTATAAAGCAGTGGTCATCAAAACCACTTGGTATTGGCTGAGAAATAGAGCAGTCGATCAGTGGCATAGGAAAGGATATCAGGACAATCTAGGCAATAACTTTAGTAATTTAGTGTTTGATAAACCCAAAGACCCCAGCTTTTGGGATAAGTACTCACTATTCAGTAAACCTGCTGGGAAAATTGGAATCTAGTGTGGAAGAAATTAGGGCTTGATATAAATAAGATCTAAATGGGTTCATTATCTAGATATAAAGAGTGATATTGTAAGCAATTTAGAGGAACATAGGATAGTTTACCTCTCAGACCTGTGGAGATGGAATAAATTTATGTCCAAAAAAGATCTGAAACTCTTAATTGAACACTAGATAGATAATTTTGATTATATTACGTTAAAAAGTTTCTGTACAAATAAAACTAATGCAGACAAGATTAGGAGGGAAGCATCAAATGTCAGTGACTAAGGGTCATGAAAGAAGTGAGATCAAAGATAGCCTAATTTACCAAAATAAAATTAACTGGAACAGGATAGCCCTTAGAGTTTCTGACAAGAACCAAAAACAATATATGTTTGTTATTTCTGTCATTGATTTTCTGCAAAGACTAATGACCTCAGCAAGGGTGATAGCTTGACTTGTGTAAGAATTAGATTTAATTGGGACAAAACTACATAGTCTTCAGCCTTGTTCTCCTTTTATGAGTTATCAAAATCCAATGGCAGGACAAAGGTCAGTATGACTAGCAGCAGTAGATGATCTGGCCATCTTCAATGACTGGCCAAGCTCTAAGTACTTCACTCCACCTTTATTAGCTACCCCACAGAAATTTAATTTGCAGAGATTCTAGTGGTGGAAAATGTCTTTGGCTTTTTATGTCTCTTTCAGCTCTTCTAAAAAGCCCAACATATGACTTTTGCTCATATGTACATATCTGTACCATCTACTATCACTTCAATGAATCCCTCAAAGAAATTTAAAATCTACGCTTGGTCATGTTCCTCTATGTTATTTAAGCATCATCTGGCATCAAATTAAAATTATAGAGATTAGCATTCTTTGTCCAGCTAGAGGAACAGATATCCTTTCACTAGTATTTTTACAATAGGTACTCCACACTATTTACTAGTACAGTCAATAGTCAGGTTATTGACATGCCCTAAGAATTGTTCACTAAAGATGAAATCAAATAAACATAAAGTTAAATATATTTAACATTTTACTGATGTTCATATGCAGTTACTACATTTGGTAGTAAAAATAATAGCTAATATTTACATAGCTCTCACTATGTGCCAGGACTGTATTAAATGCTCTGCAATTATTATCTTATGTGATTCTCACAATAACCCTGAGATGTACCTGCTATTCTTATCCCCATTTTATAGATGAGGAAACTGAATAAGTCAAGTGACTTCCCCAGGACCAGAAGCTAATAGATGTCTGAGGCCAGATTGAACTCAGGTCTTTCTGACTTTAGGTCTCAGGTTCTATCCACTGCATCATCTGACAGATTTTTTTAAATTGTTCTTTGATTTTGTTTTAGTTTCTCTTTTGTCAGACCTGTATTTTAATAGGTATAGAGGCTGCCCAATGTGAAAACTCCTTCTAGTAAAACAGATCAGCTTTTTTTTTTTTTTTTTTTTTTTTTTTTTTTTTTACAACTCATACCCTTAGAGTTTCCTGAGGCATTTAAAAGTTAAGTGACTTTTCCAGGGTTACCGAGCTAATAACTGTAAGAGATGGACTGCAGTCCAGGTCTGCTTGACTCCAAGGCAAGTTTTCTGTCATGTGTCAGATTGGATTTAATTGTCTTCATAAATACCACTTTAAAAGGGAATATTTATGAAATTATTTACAATTTACAATAACTTCATAAATGTCAAATTGTCAGGACCTTGTGATTGCAAGCTGCTATTCAACAGAATTCATTGAATCCACAATGACCAAGAAGTGTTGGTGTGGCCTAGATGCTGGGACACAGAAATGATCTAAATAACTAATGTTATTATTATATTTGTTCAAATTACATACTACTTGTATATACAAATATTTGCCCTGGAATCTCTGATGATATTAAAAGACTCTGCTATAAGAGCAGACACTGAATTAATCTGGCAAGTGGAAAATTAAACAACTTTCTGAGAAGATTAAGCTACATTAAAGGCAAAAAAAAACTATGAAAAGTAATAGACTATAATAGAACAAGGATGATTCTGCCATATACAATATAATTTGAATTGTAGACCTCAAAACATATAGAATTGAGGTCAATATATGAAAGTCTTTTTTAAAAGATTTAATCCCACCTTCTCCCTTTCCAGAGGGAGAGGAGGAAGTAAGGAGGAGGAGGTGGAGGAGAAGAGAGAAAGAGAGAGAGAGACAACAGAGAGCGAGAGAGAGAGAACCACCGATTCTATTGGAATTCATGTCTAAGTGCTAAGCAATTTTTAATTATTATCTTATTTGATCCTCATAACAACCGTGATATGTTGTGCTATTTGATTATCCCCAGTTGACTCATTAAAGGTACTCCAGTGCTTAGCACAGTGCCTGGCACATAATAGGTGTTTAATTAATACTAGTTTAAATAACTTTTCAACAAGTTTGTTGGCTCTACTTTACTGTATACTTGCATACCTAAAGAAAAAGATGGGAGCAGGGAACCCATCTCTCTAGCTGGGACTATAAAGAATCATTTTATAATTCTCATACTAGAAAGATTTTTTTTAAATGAGGTTATATAACTAAATTTTCAGAAATTTCCGTTTAAATTAATTCTCACACAAAAAGGCATTTTTAAGTTAGCATGATCACATAAGACATGAGCACTAGGAAACAAATGAGTAGAAACATGAGTGATCTCTCCCTATGGATCAGTTTCCATTAAGATCATCATGCAGTCATAATATAGAAGGAAATATTTCATAATCAGAAAATTTCCAGAATTATTACTGTTTTTCAATTTCTATGACTTTGCAGAAGAAACATGCTCACATCAACTCTGAAGGGTGGCTGGATGGTCTTTGTAAATATTAAGGTACTTTATAAATATTAATTACCATGAAAACTTTTTTCTTTAGAAAAGTGAAAGAATAGTTATGAAGCAAAAACATTAATCACCTCACTCTCTCACTTCCCTTCTTCCTTCTCTATTTCAAAACATTGAAACTGTGGCATATAGCATTTGTCATTTGCTAACAGTCTTCTCTCTTGCCAGAGCCACAAAGAAGAAAGTGTTAAGATTTGAAAACAAATTCACTGAGAAATTTGAAAATGGAAAATGAATACTTAAATGCCTCTGTGAACTTTTTCTTAACCCAAAAAGCAGAGAACTCACACAAGTATCAAAATATAATTCTACTTTCATATTAATCTATAAGGAAAAAAGGTCATTAAATTGATTGTGACATCACTGTTCAGATGACCCTTGAATGTAAGCTCCTTGAGACAAAAAATTATTTTATTTTATTTTTTGTATGCCCAACACTTAACATAGTTCCTAGAACAGAGAAGCTTAATCAAGGTTTTTGGGAGTTGGAAAATCTCAATACAAGTATTTTCCTAATTGTGTAACTAGGCAAATCTCTTTAACACTCAGCAAATAACTTCTCTGGGTTACAATTTCCTTATTCTTAAAGTGAAAAAACTGAAATAGATGGTCTAAAATGTTCTTTCCAAATCTAGGTCTATATTACTAGTATATGTTCCAAACCGGTTATAATTTAATTATATCCTTAATTATTATTGATAATAATATGATAATATATTCCATACAACTTCACAGTTATTTTGAGGAAAATGATGTTCAAAACACAAAGATGAATATAAATATGAGCTATCTGCCTTGCAATGGACACAAACTCCAACCGACCCTTTCTCCCAGAACTAGACCTATGCATTAGATTCAGGTAGCAGATTTTTAAAGAAACACACACATGGTAAATTACAGTTCTTACAAAAAAGGTAAAAGAACCACTTTTAGGATGAATTTTTAGAAATGATCAGTTTTACCCTTTTTTTTTTAAAGAATGACTTAGGCCTCTCAAGAAAAGACAAGAAGGTACATATAGCAACAAGATTTTCTAATTATGACAACAGACACCAGATGAACAACTATTAACTGTGCACAGAATAGCAAGGATATTCAAGGGTAGTACATGATAGCTGTACTCAAATATTTCATGACTTAGCCTATAGGAGAGGAATTAAATTTGTTTTGTTAGACCCCAATGGAAGAACTAAGAGCAAAGGACAGCTATTTTGAAGAGACAAATTGATTTTAAAGAAAAACTTCTTAACAGTAAGAGCCATCCCTAAGTAAATATGCTCCCTGAGAAAATAATGAGCTTCCTTGGTGCCAGTTTTCTAGCAAAGATTGGATGATCATCTCTCAGACATGTTACAGGGAGTATTCTTTTGCAGACTAGAAAAAATATAGACTACATAGAAAAGTTAATCTAGGTAGCTATTGGAGTCTCTTCTAGCTCTGAAATTCTTTGGTTCCATAGATAGCTAGTGGCTACCCCTTAGTATTTTCAGCATTATAAGTCTCTAAGTCAAAATCATCTTGAGTAGGACAAGACATATATTTAGGCGAAGTCATATATCAGTCCTTCCCTCACTATACAAATAATTTCATCCACCATTCTGCTATAGTACTTAGATTCCTTATGATTTAATCTTCTGGAGTTTGAGGCACTGGGAGTCCCAAGTAAAATGTAGATGTTAATCTACATCTAGAATGGGTAACATTGTTTATTAACCATTAGCTCCTTGGGTCAAATTTATATTAGGTGGACTAGAACACATGATAGAATATGAGTTATCAAATTAGTTAGAGGAATAACAAGAATATAGATAAAGGAGAGGCCTTGGAGTAAGAGGGTATGGTCATGTGCCAACCCTGCCGTACATTTGTTATAAAGTCCCGGACACCTCTCAATACCCTAAACAACTTTCTATAATTACAAGTTACAAAAAAAGCTACCACTCTGCAGTGCAAGAAATCACAATGAAATCACAAATCCTATTCCTTCTCATTAGCCAACAGGTTAGACTTGAAGAGATAGGACATAGAATAGGCAAGTTTTGATACAAGAACCACCTGGAGTAGGAGGAGATTCTTGGGAAAGAGTAGAAATGCCTAGTAATAGAAATACATTCAATATGAGCTGGGCTAGTGCTTTCCCTTAAAAGACAGTAAATACCATCCTTGAGACATAAATGAATAATGGAACCAAAAACTCAATCTAATACTATCTCTAACATCACTAGAGGACAAAAAGTACATGATGAGATATAAGAGAAAAACTTTAACATAATAATAATATCATATATATGTATATATATGTTGTATAAAACCATGATTAATCTTATATAAATAGAATGTACCATATATGTGCTTATATGCATATATGTGTATACATGTATGTCTGTTAAAGTTGACCATCAAGTCAAAGACAGCTCTTCAAAACTATTTACTTTATGTTATAAACTATATAAATAAATAATTTGGTGGGAGGTAGAGGAGGGAACACATCTATAGGAATATCTGCTACTCCCTCTTCCCCCTCCCAAAAAAGGGATGACAAAAGTTGTTAAAGTCATTAAAAGGGGCAGTATTATGTAGTGAATGATAATTGGCCTTAAAATCAGAAAAAAAAACAGTATTCAGGTTCTGCCACATGCTGACAGTGTGATCTTGGACAAGTCATTTATTTTTTTCATTGTCCTAGGTAACTTTCTTGTAATATAAAATTAGAGAATAGCTGAGCTACAGTAGCAACTTTCCTTACCAAGACATTCCTGTGTGATGAAATCCCAGATCCACATACAAAAATAAATGAATAAATAAATGAATGAAACATTGAAAGAGGTGCATTTATGAAGATATATCAATCTTCTAAAATACTACCCTTCTTTATTTAAGAAGTTACACAATCCCTTTTTTTTTTTTTTTTGGCTGATGCAATTGGGTTTAAATGACTTGCCTAGGATCACACAGTTAGGAAGTGTTAAGTGTCTGGGGTCATATTTGAATTCAGGTCCTCCTGACTTCAGGGCTGGTGCTCTATCCATTCCACCACCTAGCTGCCCCATACACAATCATTTTTTGAGGAAACCCAGACAATAAACACAGAATCGTCTCTTGTATTTAATAAGATCTCTGAACCCTCTAATGGAGAACATGCATTTAAGCACTCACGTTTCTCTCTATGAAGAGATCTATATTGCACATATATGTGCATTTTTAGATATTTAATAAATAGCTACACTTAAGAAGAATCGTTATGGAGTTATGTAATGTATTCAAACTGAATGATTTAACACTGTTTTGTAAACATTTAGTTGTAAATGTGTTGGACATATCTGATAATCCTCAAATAAATGAGACTTTTCATTTTCTAAGATGCAGGAAGAGGGGGAGAAAGGGAATGTATTTGATAAGACACAATTTTCAAGTGAAAAGCAAACTCAGATTACCTAACCAAGAAACCAACGGGGTGAATGGATATGGGACTGCACAAAATCTTAGATTTATGAATTTATAGTACTGATTATTTTTATAGGTTTCATGACAGGATCACAGCAAAAATGATTTTCTGAGATCAATATGTGGCTGAATGAAGACTGGTTTCAATGGAAAAAAAGGACAGGAGCTAATCTGTTTCTATGGTAACAGTTCAGCAGCTACCCAACAGCTGGAGAGAAAAGGACCCAAGTTATATAGACAAAAATCTTTGCTCTTGTTTCACTTTATTAGTATTATGATCCTTACATACCAGTCAAAATTTAATCTATCTTTCAATTCATGACTCTGGCCCATCTCGTTTTAAATGATAATTATTCATGAGTTTTAATCACCTCAACCATTCTCAAAACGTCCCCACAACATATCAGAAAAAGTCAAAGTTGAAAGAGACTCTAATTGAGCCATAGGTTAACAGGATGAACTGAAGATCTACTAATCCAGTGATGTCAAACTTTGAAACAGATTCCTTTGGGCCATATGTTGACTTTAAAACACACACACACACACACACACACACAAACAATTTAACATCATCTGCATTGTATTACATTTTTACTTAAGTATTTCTTAATTGTATTTTAAAATGGTTTGGACCACACAGAAGTTTTATGGGCTGCTATCAGCAGTTGTGAGTTTGACACTTCCACTCTAGTCTGATTTTCTCCCCACCATTTTCAAATAAAGAAACCAAAGCCAAGAAAGATGAAGGAATTTTTTGGGGGGGTCCCCAAAATAGTCACATAATACATCTAGGTTTAAAATTCATTTTCCCTAATTCCAAACCCAATTCTATTTACATTATGTTGCATTGAGATCATCTTTATTTTGCAAATAAGAAAACTAGGATGGAAAAAAGTAACTTTGCTCAAGGTCACTTGGTGACAGTACTCAGGTTTCCTGACTTTCATTCAAGGTTCTTTTTTGTATTCATTCTATTACATCAATACATTCATTGTTCCTCATGTTTCTCTCTTTATCTCAAAATCACTTTCTAAAACTATGCTAAGTTATGGAAATCACTTAAGAACTTGCAACAGTAAAAAATGTAAAGGGGCTTTATCATCTCCAAAGAATACTATCCCCCTCAAAAAAACAAACAAGAAGAAGTAGCAATGATCCTTTCCTACCTCAAAAAGAAATCTGGGATGAGTGTAGGTAACACTTTAGATTTCATTTGATCAGATTGCTTTTCCACCAGGTAGATGCTATCATTTTCTTATAGCTAAAGTTCTTTTACATATCCTTTAAGGTCCTTTACTACTTTATTTAGATGTATTTCTAAAGATTACCAAAATAGATGGAAATAAGACTCAGAAGATCTAAAAATATGAGACCTGAAATCACTTTGACTTCATTTGTAGAAGAAAAATAGGAAGTTATACTTTTATGAAAACATAGACATTTCTTTGTCTTCAGATGCTTAGAAAGTAAGATCTTGACAGATAAACATTTTTCCTCTTCTTTCTCATTCCTCAAATTTCTTTTATGGATAGATGCTTGCCATAATACTCCTATAAACACTTCTGAACCTAGTGAACATACCCACACTAATCTGATTGTCTTTTGAGTATTGATTGGTTGCAAAGATCATAAATAAATAATTGACCCAATTATGTTAAAATGGGCCAATTGACTACTTTGGTTCTTTGGATAATTCTAATGAACCAAATACATCAATTCTTCAGCAATCTAACCTAATGAATGCTCAGTACTTCATCGTATGATTGCTAAAGTAAATAAACTGCTCTGTATCAATTGGCTTTCACCAAATTAAGACATTTGGAAAAGCATACATAAATCAAAAAATATTGAACTACTGAAATTCAATGGCTTAAGCTACTTTAGTTTGTATGGCTATACAGTTGACTGGGTAAATGCTAAGTGGTCAGCCACTGATTCATTTTTTTAACATGAATTGAATGGTTGGTGGTGCAATGGATAGAGCACCATCCCTGAAGTCAGGAGGACCTGAGTTCAAATCTGCCCTCAGACACTTAACACTTCCTAGCTGTGTGACCCTGGGCAAATCACTTAACCCCAATTGCCTCAGGGGAGAAAAAAGATGAATTGAACATTCCACAGTTGGTTCATTTGTCTTAGGAAAGAACAGCACTGAATCAGTTCTATATCAACACTTTGGTACTATAACAAAGAAACCCCCAAATAACTAAAAAAACCTGAGAAATACAAATCAATGAACCAAAAGCACAATAACCTCACAATTATTATAGACAATATTTGTAATCATATTTCTAACAGAAATGAATACATGTATTTAATATGTCAGATTTTTGACATATACAATTTTACAATTTATAATATCCCTTTTTATATTTATTCTTATCACTACAGTAGTAAATCCATCTAAAACTAGACAGCATTTGTTACAGGCAGCTAGATATCACAGTGAGTGGGGCACTGGTCCTAGAGTCAGGACCTGAGTTCAAATTTTATCTCAGACATTTACTAGCTGTATGACCCTCACTTAACCTATGAATATCTTAATTACTTCATGCATAAAATTGACATAATAATAGTATCAGCTTCTCAGGGTTAAGGTAAGGATGAAATGGGATTAAAATTTTTAAGGGCTACATTAACAGTAGATAATATGATTTTTAAAAGCCCATTTGGAACATCAATTCTTTGTAGTATAACTAGTAAGTTATACAGTATATGGTCTGTGTACTCCATGTTAAGAGATCAAAAAGAAAGTTCCAGCAAGGATAGTTTCCCTATGGTAGATTTATATGCAAAAGTATTCAAGAGACACACAGGATGTGTTTGTATGGATAGACAACAATTTGAATTTTTGGAAGGAGTACCACATCAATATCACAGATTCATTTGGGCCAAATTTCCTAAGCAGCCACTTAAAATATTTGGTTTTTTGTTTTGTTTTGTTTTTCATTTTTCTTCAGGTGTCTTTGTCTCATTACATAACAATTAACCATTTTATGGTAACCTAGGTACAACTATAGGAATAACAAGAAGAAAAAAAAATCCTAACTTATTGATTAAACAAAGACAAGATTTCATGATATAAGTGCTGTTCTGCCTCATTGCTTTTACTGGCAACTGAAGGTATAATTCCACTAGAGTTTTACTAAATGCCTCTCCACTGTATCATTAGAATCACTGCAATAGTTCAATGTTTTTAAATATGCAAAAGAGATGCAGACACAATTATCTGTCTCAAGATTTTGATATTTTGTAAACAATTTTAAAAAGATGTTTTAGATGCAATGACATTGCATCCACAAAAAGCAACACTTTGCTGTGTCCTTGTAGAAATTCATACTCTTTCCTTACCTAAGCCCTTCCCCCTCACATTCCCTGCTAAATGTTTCTGGAAAAAACCAATAGTTGTATAAGTTGTGAATGATATACAGATTCACTGAAGGAGATTCAGTCTTTTAAATATCTGAATTTCAACCTTCTCAAAAAATTAAGTTTCAAGAGAAAGTTTAATATGTTCATAATTACATGACCAAAAGGATGAGTAAATATTTTTAACATAACCTTTAGTAATCACCTTGAGTCATTAAGAGTATTTTTTTCTAAACTTTAAAAATTCAGATTCATCAAAGAATCTTTCTACAAGCATCTTTTTGTTCACTAGTGATAAAGTATTTTAACAGAAAATAAAATACATGCTCCATTTGCTTCTAAAATGTCAATATTGAATTAGAAGTAAAAGAGACAAAAGATTATCATAAAGGTCTATAAATATCTCAGCATAACCTTTTTCAGAATGTTTGTGCAGAAAACACATATCACTAGAATAATCTCTCCTTTCCTCTCCTGATCTGACTTTCTTGCCAACAGGTTACCATGACAACTTATATTTTAGAATTTCTATAAATTTCTAATTTTATAGAGAACACAGCTAAGGATAAAATTTTATGTCATAAATAAGAAAAGTGACCTTATTTACCAAAATACATTAAACTAATTTTGCACATTTATGGGTTGTGATTATCTCTAGTTTTGTAAGGGGGAAATAAAGTGGAAGGAGAGGACCCTAGGGCAACAACTTAAGCAAAAGGCAAATATGTAACTAATTATCCAATTTCTAATAATTGTGGTTTCATCATCTGTGACTTTTAAGTTATCAAGTAGGACAAACATTATCTCACTTAAGCAACAGTACAAAATAGAGATCTGAGAAAAAGGATGAAGAATACAGGTTCAAATACAAAGATAAAACATATTTAAATGTATTAATGTAGCTGAAATTATTCAGCAAAAGAGAATAAAAATAATCTTTTTTATTCCAATGATCAGAAAAGTTAAAGTATTTAAAGATAAAGCATATTAAAAATAAAATTCATGTCAATGAAATATTTTGCTGAATCAAATGATTTAATTAATTCATTTATGTACACTATGATAACATTATATATGTATATATATATATATATATTCCTAATTTTAACACTCTGTCATCATTATTATTTGTCAATTACAAATATAAATGATTATAATGTTTTTTAAATTTCTAGTAACTTGAAAGAGGACTTCCCAGAGCTTCAAAAGATTATTTTTAGAGTATTCAAATCATTCTACATTCTCACTCTTTCCCACAGGAAACAAATACCAATTCTACTAACCTAAATGCTATCATAAAACCACTAAAGTTTTAGATTACTCCTAAATATTAACATTTCAATAACTATATAACAACACACCAATTCAAAAGTAACAAAGATCGGCAGAGAATTAAGAGATAATAGCTGATAATTTACTCAACTTTGTTTTCTAATTTTTTTCCTCACTGTTTCTTACCTCAGGTATAAAATGAGTCAAATCTTCAATATTATTCATCAAAATGTGTTGAAAACACTTCTGATGCAACTATTTACATTTATGAATATTCAACATAATGAAATTCCACCACAAAATGGACACTTCATTATTGACCTAGACTAATATATCCCTTCAGTTCTCATGGAGAATGCTGATAAACATTGTCATTCATATACAACACCTGCAAACACTGATGTGTGGTGAGTCCTAAAAAAAAGAAAAAAAATCTGCTTCTCTTTTCAGCCAACAAAGGTGAGGATTGTGGGGTTCTCAGTTTGAAAACAAAAGAGAATTACAATAATCATAAACTGAAATTAGTAGTTCTCTCTTTGTGAATGTTAGATCTTTAGGATTAAATTTTATGAAAAATCATCCCAACGGAAGTTATTGATACTATTTCTAAAGATAAATATGTGAACAAACTAGAGAAAGTGTGTGTGAGAGGGAGACTTCTTCTATAAGGGGTGAAAAGAAATACTAAACCAGATTTTCTCCTCCATATTCTACCCAAAAACTAAAAATATTATCACCCTCTGCTCCTCAGGACATAATATGTAACAAATCTCTTTGATTTCAAATAGATATTACATAAAACCAATCATCAGATTTTGTTACCAGGTATTACCATGGAAAATTAAGAGGAGGAGGAAATGAAAATGGGGTTAAAGTGTAGTACAAGAATCCTTTGACAAATCTGATACAATGATTTTAAAAGAGAAAAAAAATACATTATTTTCTCATGCAAAATCATGAACCTCTAACTTCCTTCTGAAAAAAAAATTGAAGACAATCTGGTTTCTTTCTACGGAATGATAGAAAATTAAGTTGGGGTCATATTCCAATCAAAAATTAAAGTTTGCCTAAATAAATATTTCAAAATCAAGCTATTACCAAAGTGGGTGAACTCTTTGCTTGACTTTGTTTTTTGTTTTTGCTTTTTTTTTTTTAAATACACATGTGGATTATTCCAAATTCATTGTCCTGATGACTTTTACAAGTTCCTCAAAATCAACTCAAAAAAGTTTAGCACTTCCAAACAGAGAGGGAGTGAACTCTAAAGGGAAGTAAGATTCTCTCGACCTCTCATCTAGGGTGGGGGTAGGTAGAAGGAGCGGAAAAATTTGGAACAAATAAAAAATTTTGCAAAGATCAATGTGGAAAAATCACTCACGTGTTCTATAAATAAAAAAGCTTTAATTAAAAAAAAAAGAAAAAGAGAAGTAAGATTCTCTTGGGCAAACATTTTGCATGAACACACACCCCCCCCACCCCCCCCCACAT
>JAJPUD010015500.1:0-37189 GCA_023553655.1 Myrmecobius fasciatus | reverse complement strand
AAAGGGGAAAGGAAAGGGGAAAGGAAAGGGGAAAGGAAAGGGGAAGGAAAGGGGAAAGGAAAGGGGAAAGGAAAGGGGAAAGGAAAGGGGAAAGGGAAAGGGGACAGGAAAGGGGAAAGGAAAAGGAAAGGAAGAATAAAATGAAAGGGATAAACTTAATGACTTCTGAGCTCCCTTTCAATTCAATTGTCTATGAAGACAATAAAATGGAAAAGGTGGTGTTGAATATTGATCTCAAAAATCTCTTCCACCTCTAAATCCTAGCTGTAGTCTTTTCTTGGCCATTTTTTGTCCTTGGAAGTACCAGCAGGTGAGCTTGGGAAAGCTACCTGCTCACTACTCAACATACTGGGGTCCCATACCTTTAAGACAGGGATTGTAAAAGGCCTGCCTAGAGAAGCCCTGTGGCTAAAGGAGTATAAAATTCTGATTATTGTCTCATTTCCCAATTTCTTGGAATATTCGATCACAATGGTTGGTTTAAGTTTAGCCAACCTGAGGAACTAGAAATTGAGAAAAGTCTGTTCCCTAAGAATATCTAGTCGTGTTCCAGGGCTAATGTCTGTCTGTCTGTGTCTTGATGAGTCCTAATCAAAGCCAGAAATGTACTTTGGAGCCTAATAAATAAATAAAACCAATATGGTCCTTTCTTGGGAGCTCTTTGAAGTCATTATGAACAAATAAATGCCTAAGGTTTAAAAATTCAGATGGTGTTTGGGAAGGAGGACCCCATTAGTCCCCTATACTGATCTCTATCTGATTCAGTAAAGTTCCAACTATCTGAAGTATGAGAATTTTTTTTCACTTCATGAAAAATTTCATCACCTCTCCTAGTTATATTTTTAATTTCCATTGATAGAAGAAAAATGTAACAACTACTAGGAATTGGATAACATTTTAAATGAATCTGTGCTAAATTAGCAAGTAAGTTTTACATGAATTAAACAATGACATGACAAAACTGGGAGAGAGATAATATATGGGGTGACAATCAGGCTACAAAGCTGACTAAAAATTTTAATAGGCTAGAAGGACATAGACCAAATTTGGATGAAAAAATCAACAGTTCAATAGTCTATAATCTCACATTTCATTGACATAAGGTTGATTATTCACAAAGAGACCATCCATATACATTTGAAAAGCAGATATATGTGTGAACCCTTTTCTCAACCTTCTTTATGAGATGTCATCAGTTTTCATGGGATAAATGATCATTTCTCCATAGATGACTCCCAAATTCATCTGCGTAGATGATGGTTTGATGAATAGAAAAATGACTCATGAGTCAGAAAGAGAATAATGTTAGTTACCTATTTTTATGTAATATTTTAAGACTTAAAAGTGCTTTAACATTCCATTTGAATGTTACAACAACATTGGGAGGTACATGATATTATTATCCTTATTTGTCAAATAAGGAAACTGAGGCTGACAGCTCTTAACCCATTTGCCCAGGTCACTCCATTAACAAGTGCCTGAGGAAGATGAACTTGAGAATTTCTAACTCCAAGACCAGAATTCTATCCACTACACTCCTTCTCCATCTCATCACAAAGACCTGAACTGAACCCTGCCTCTGACACAAACTGGTTGTGTATGACCCTGAGCAGTGCCTTTAGACCCTTCTATTTAACTATAAGCCACAAAGCAGTAGCCACTAGACATTGATGGAAAGAACTCTTTTCTTTCTATCAATGAACTCTCCACTAGTAGTCTCTTATACCAATGAAATCAATCAATTATTAAACATTTATTAAGCACTTACTATGTCAGGCACTGTGATAAGTTATGGAACTACAAAAAGAGGCAAAAGACAGTCACTATTCACAATATAAATAACAAATCCAGTCTAAAAAACCCAAAACAACATCACCAGCATAAGCTATCTCACATTCATCTGGATGTCAAACTCAAGAGTGTCCAAAATGGACCTCATCTACTAATTCATACCTATTCATTAGATTAGCCAAAAGGACAGAAAAAGAAAATAACAAATGCTGGATGCAAGGGTAGGGGGTGTTGTGGGGGTAATGATATATTACTGCATTGTTGGTTGAGTTGTGAACTGATTCAACCATTCTACCGAGCAATTTGGAACTGTGCCCCAAGGGCTATAAAACCATGTATACCCTTTGACTTAGCAATACCATTACTAGGTCTATATCTCAAAAGATATAAAAAGGGGGGAAAAGATCAATATGTACAAAAATGTTTATAGCAGCTCCTTTATGGGGGCAAAGAATTGGAAACTGAGGGGATACCTATCAAGTGGGCCATGGCTGAACTGTAGTATATGATTATGATGGAATACTATTATGTCTCAAGAAATGATGGTCAGGATGCTCTCAGAAAAATCTGGACTTATATAAACGATCCCAAAATGAAATGTACTGTACACAAAGTAACAGCAACATTGTAAGATGATCAGCTGTGAATGACGGCTATTCTCAGCAATATATTACGTTCACATGCCATAATTTATTCAGCTATTCCCTAGCTGATGGGCATTCACTTAGTTTCCAGTTCCTTGCCACTACAAAAAGAGTTGCTACAAACATTTTTGTCTTTTCCCTTTTTCATGATCTCTTTGGGATATATATCCAGTAGAGACACAACTGGATCAAAGGGTATGCACAATTTGACAGGCCTTTAGGCATATGGAACTCAAAGTTTTAAAACAAATGTTAAACGCTTTTTATGTGTAACTGGGGGAGTAAATAAAATACTAAATAAATTTAATTTTAAAAAAAGAAACAAAATGGACCTTATCTTTTCCTTTAAATTCGAGCCTCTTCCATACTTCCCTATTGCAACCAAAGACTCCACTACTATTCAAGTAACTTGGGTTCAAAGCTTCCCAAGCATCTTTTAATTTTCCCTTTCCCACCTTCCCTTCTCACGTTCAATCAGTTGCCAAGTCTGATTGAGACTGAGAGAGTTTGGATGAGTCTCCCAGGATCACATAAGAACTAAGTGTGTGTGGGAGAAACTGGACCCAGGTTTTCTCCATCCTGAATTCAATATTCTAACACCTATACAATATGGTGTCCATGAGAAGGAAATGCTTTCTAGCATGGACACAGAAGATGGATGCCGAAGTTACTATATTATACACCCTCTGATCCTGTGATACCACTACTAGGTCTATTCCCCAAAGAGATAAAAGAAAACTGGAGGGGAAAAGGCCCCTGTGCACAAAATTATTAATAGCAAGTCTTTGAAGAACTAAAACTTAAGGAGCTGCCTGTCAATTGAGCAATAGCATAACAACTTATGGTACATGAATGGGATGAGACTCTCATGCCATAAGAAATGATTAAAAAAAAGTTGGGGGCAGCTAGGTGGCACAATGGATAGAGCACCAGCCCTGAAGTCAGGAGGACCTGAGTTCAAATCTGGTCTCAGACACTTAACATTCCCTAGCTGTGTGACCCTGGACAAGTCACTTAACCTCAATTGTCTCAGCAAAAAGCAAAAAAAAAAGTTGGTTTCAGAGCAACATTTGTATGAACTGATACAGAATGAAGTGAGCAGAATCAGGAGGATATCTTAAATAACAACATCATGAAGAAAATTTTGAAAATCTTCAGATCTCTGTTCAGTGCAGTGACCAATAATAATTCCTGAGGACAGATGATAAAGCATTCTGTCCACCCCCAACAGGGGGTGTGGGATACAGAGTGAGACAGACATTTTTGGACATAGGAAACGTGAATTTGTTATGGTTTGTCTAACAAGAGTCTTTCTTTTTTTTTCTCTTTTCCATGGGAAGGGGTTGGAGGGAAAGAAAACAAATGCTTGTTAATTGAAATAGAATCAATTAGGAAAAAAAAAAGAAAAGTGAGTAGGTGATTTTTAAGGAGTGGGGAAACACAAGACTGTATAGGAGAGGTAATCTGAAATATGTCTACAATAGTAACTGTGGCAAGATTATGAAGAGGAAAGGAGAGGCAACTGAGGGCAAGCTAATGAAGAAGCAGACAAGCAAGATCTGGCAAGAGAAACAGAGACTTAAAAATGACTTCCAACTTGTGAGCCTTGGGGACTACAAGAATAGTACTATCCTCAATCTGAATCCCACTTCTCCCTCTCCCTTTGCTTTCCTCCTTCTCTCCCTCTTCTTCCCTCCTTCTCTCACCCTCTTCCTCTCCCTCTCCCTTTCTCTGTCTCTTTCTTTCTGTCTCTCTGTGTTTCTTTCTTTCTATGTCTCTGTCTCTCTGTCTCTCTTTTTCTTTCTCTCTGTCTTCCCCTTTCCTCAAGGGCAGGAGAAGGTCTCAGAGGGAAATGTTAGTGGAGAAGAGATGGGGGTAATGGTGAAAGAAATCTAGAGGGAGGAGAAAAAAGAGAGAAAAACAGACATGGAAACAGAGAGACACAGAGACAGAGACGCGAGTGACAGAAACAGGAGAAAGAGATTTCCTGTTTGTGAACCTTGGGGACTACAATCCTTGAAATCTTAAAAAAATATATATATCTATATCTACATATAGAAGGTGATAGATATAATCTGAGGAAGAGGGGATACTTTCTTTATCTTTATATATATATATACATATATATAAAATCATATATATATACATATATATATTATCATATATAATCAGTATGGTATATATGCCACATAATGGCTCCTATAACTGTATTGCAACAGAATGACAGTCCTCCTGTGATGCTTCCTCTAGGGGAATGGCAAATGACATCCAACATTAATCTCTGATATATAATGAAATATGGCTTTTATACAACTGCTATAATATGTCATGAAGTCTAAAAGTGCTATGTATAAATTGGGAAATGAAGACTAACATGAAGCTGAAAGCTTACAATTTTCCAATGCTTTTAGCATGAGTCACGCAGTATGGGCCAACTCTCCCCTGAGACGTGGTTGACAGTCCTTCTCCAATGTCAGCCAAAGGAACAATGGAATCCATCTGCCATATCCCAAGTTTCTAACACCCACAACTACATGACACACAAAACCCCGGGTCTCCTGTCAAAGTAGTGGGAACAAAAGTCTTGTTGTCTGACATTTAGATCTTCCCACTTATCTGTTTGACATCTACACTCATTACTGAAACTTTACTTGGTGAAGTCTCATTGAAATCTTTCTACCTGGAGCTTGCTTCCAGAGTGTTTCCACCAAAGGATCAATCATAATAGCCCAGAATACTGAATGTTTATCCTTGATGAGCAAGTGCCCATTTACAATTGATCAGTTCAGCTGGCTTCCATCAAGATCCTCCTTGTGTGAAAGTCAGGAGATAATGCTCTCAAGAAGCTCACATTCCACTAGGCAAATGTGACATGAATAAAGATAAGGAAATTCAAAGTATATTTGCATAACTATTTATAGATGTACAAAGTAATTTCAAGGGAGAAGACATTAATTAGGGATGGGAGCATCAGGAAAGGCCTTGTAGAAGGAGGATAGAGGGGGTGACCCCTGAGCTATGATATGAAGAAAGTTAAGGATTCTAAGAAAAGAAAAGGAGAGAACATAATCAAGAAATGGGTTGCCACTTATGCCAAGCACAGGGAATACACCTTTTTCTCAGCAGTACATGGAAACTATACAAAAATTGACCCTGTATTAGGGCATAAAATCCTCAAAATCAAATGCAGAAAAGCACAAATAGTAAATGCATTTTTTCTAAGATCATTATGCAATAAAAGGACAGGGGAAAATAAACCAAAAATTAATTAATTAATATGGAAATAAGGGGAAATGAATTGTGATATATGGGAAATAACTAATGGGCAGAGAAAACATTAAGAATAACAGTATGGGAGCAACTAGGTGGTGCAGTGGATAGAGCACCAGCTCTGAAGTCAGGAGGACCTGAGTTCAAATCTGGTCTCAGACACTTAACATTCCCTAGCTGTGTGAACCTGGGCAAGTCACTTACCCTCAATTGCCTCCACAAAAAGCAAAAAAAACAAAAACAAAAACAAAACAAAAAAAAACAATAATAGTATGAAATGAGACTGGAAAAGTAGGTAGGAAGCACCGAAGATGCTTTAATAGGGAATTGAAACTGTCAAGTTTATAACTTAGGATGATGGCAATTGAACGGAGAATGAATAGGAAAGATAAAAGAATGGAAGAAGAGAGTGCATTTAGGAGATCATTGTAATTATCAAGACAATTGGTGAGGTGATTTTGAACAAGGTCATGTGTGGATGAACAGAAAGGATTCGATGGAAGAGATAATCTGGAGGTAATATCTATAAGACTTGGCCATTCATTGCCCCACACCTAACACCCTATATCAAGATAAAGTCGAAATGTATTCAGGATTTAGATTTAAAGAGTAATATTATAAGCAAATTAAAAGAACATAGGATAGTTTACCTCTCAGATCTGTGGAAAAGGAAGAAATTTGTGATCAAAGATGAACTGGAGTATAGTTCTTTGAATTGAATTGAATTATTGAATTACAAAATGGATAATTTTGATTGTATTAAGTTAGAAAGTTTTTGTACTAACAAAATGGATAATTATTGAATACAAAATGGATAATTTTGATTATATTGTTAGAAAGTTTTTACACAAACAAAATGAATGCAGAAAAGATTAGAAGGAAAGCAATAAACTGGGAAAAAATTTACATCCAAAGATTCTGATAAAGGCCTCATTTCAAAAACATATAGAGAATTAACTCAAATTTTTTAAGAATTCAAGCCATTCTCCAATTGATAAATGGTCAAAGGATATGAACAGACAATTTTCAGATAAGAAATTAAAACCATTTCTAGTCATAGGAAAGGTGCTCTAAATCACTATTGATGAGAGAAATGCAAATTAAGACAACTCTGAGATACCACTCCACACCTTCCAGATTGGCTAAAATGACAGGAAAAAATAATGACGAATATTGGAGGGGATGTGGAAAAACTGAGACACTAATATATTGTTGGTGGAGTTGTGAATTGATTCAATCATTCTGGAGAGCAATATGGAACTATGCCCAAAGGGCTATCAAACTGTGCATACTCTTTGATCCAGCAGAGTTTCTACTGGGCTTGTATCTCAAAGAAATCTTAAAGGAGGGAAAGGGACCCACATATGCAAAAATGTTTGTAGCAGCCCTTTTCATAGTGGCAAGAAACTGGAAACTGAGTGGATGCCCATCAATTGGAGAATGACTGAATAAGTTATGGTATATGATATTTATGGAATATTATTGTTATATAAGAAATGATCATCAGGATGATTTCAGAGAAGCCTGGAGAGAACTGCTGCTGAGTGAAGTGAGTAGAACAAAGAGATCATTGTACACAGTAACAGCAATATTATACGATGATAAATTCTGATGGACGTGGCTCTCTTCAACAATGAGATGATTCAGGCCAGTTCCAACGGTCTTGTGATGAAAAGGGCCACCTGCATTCTGAGAGAGTATTGTGGGAACTGAGTGTGGATCACAACATAGTATTTTCAATCTTTCTGTTGTTTTTTGCTTGTATTTTGTTTTCTTTCTCATTTTTTTCTTTTTTTTAATCTGATTTTTCTTGTGCAACATGATATTTGTGGAATATGTATAGAAGAACTGCACATTTTAACATGTATTGGATTACTTGCTCTCCAGGGGAGGGAGTGAAAAAAAACTTAGAACAGAAGGTTTTTCAAGGGTGAAAGTTGAAAATTATTCATGCATATATTTTGAAAATAAAAAGCTTTAATAAAAAAAAAGACTTGGCCATTGATTAGACATGGGAGGGTGAGGGAAAGGGAAAAACCAAGGATGTTTCCAAGATTATGACCCTGGATTACTATAAGGATTGTAGTGCTTTAACTGAAATAGGAAAGTTTGAACAAGATATAGATTTGGGGTAACATAAATTTTAAACATGTTAATTTTGAGATATTTATTAGACAACCAAATGGAGATGTTTACCAAGAAGTTGGTTATGTGTGACTGAAATTCAAGAGAGAGATTAAGACTGTATATGTAGATTTGGAAAGTCATTTACCTTAAAATGAATTGATTAATTGAATCTATAAGAGCTGATGATATCACCAAGAGAGAATGATGAGAGAAAAGGAGGGGAAAGAAAAGGAGAGGGAAAGAGAGGAGAGAAGAGAGGATCCAGAAATGAGCTTCAATGGGTACTTGAACTCAGTGGATGAGAGATAAATGATGATCCAGCAAAAGAGAATGCAAAGAAACAGTCAGAAATGTAGTAGAACCAACTTAAAAATGGCATGGAAGCCAAGGGACAAGGGAATGGCTTAGTAAAGGGGTTGGTGAGTGGTGTGTCAAAGTTACAGAAAGTACAAATGAGGAGTGAGTAAAAAGGCCTTTGCAGTTAAGAAGTTGTTGGTGCCTTTGGAGAGAGTAATTTCCATGGCAGGATTTCAGTGGAGTGGTGAGTGGCAAACCAGGTTAAAAAAGATTAGGAAGTGAAGGGGACACAAGAAAGTAGGAGAATGAATAGAAAACCCATTCTATGAGTTTAGCTATGAAAAGAAGAGATAAAGGACAATGCTTGAGAGGATGTCAGGATCAGGTCAAAAGTTTATTTTTTAAGAATGGAGCCATGTTGGCAAGTTTATAAGTGGTAGAAAGGAGTCAGCTATTAAAGAGAAACTGAAGATGAGAGAAAGAGAAGGAACAATTGAGGAACAAGCTCCAAGGATGTACAGGAAGGGCTTGGATCAAGAACACAGAACTGATGGGTTGGCCTTGACCAAAAGAAGGACTTCCTTTGAATTTATCAAGCTTTTGAGATTCCCTAAGAATCCATGACTTAATGCTCTCGCCATTCTCCATAGCTATCTTTGCTCATTCCTGCCACTATCACATTTCAAAATCATTGCCATCTGGGGAAAATTTTCAGTGACTAATGAATTATCTAAAAGCTAGTCACAGCATCTCAGTAGATGGCCCTAGAAATAGCTGCAGAACAATATGCTTTGGTATGTGGATGGTCATAGTGAAATTGGTCTTGCAAAATCTGGAAAGGGTTATAAGATAGGTGAAGGACTGTTATATGGAAGAAAGATTTGACTTGTTCTGCTTGATGTCAGGGGCAGTTTGGCACAGAGGATTCATGATCCTGGAATCAGTAAGATAGATGTAAATACTACTGGAAACACTGGCTATGGCCTTGGGAAAGGATATTTGTGTCTTGGTCTCCTCCTGTATAAGATGGGAGGAAAATTTTCAATTTGTTTCCAGTTCTAAATCTATGATCCTATGATTCAGAAACAATATTTGGAAGAGGCAAAGGAGGAAACATAAGCTTGAAGCATGGTGACACTCTGTTTAAAGCTATCAAAAACAGGAATAGGCAGCCCCCAGAGGTAGAGTTCCCTCTCTTAGATATCTTCAAGCAAGTGATGACCATAAGTCACAGAGGGAGTTCTTGTTCAGATATGGGTTGGGTCAATATATCTTTGAGGGCCTTTCTTATTTTTGTATCTTATGGTCTATGGAGGTGATTGCTTTTAAATTAATCCGCCAGCCAACCAAATTTTTAAAACATTGGCCAAGCTGTGAATTTAAATTCTTGACCTCAAGATTCTATTACTAAAGGTAACCCCTTGTTATTAGCCAAAGTTATCTGTGAGCCTTGAAAACTCTTTAAAAGTCTAAAGATTTGAAGTTGAAAGTCACTCAAAGAGCAATAGAAAGACATATAGCAGCCATGGGGAAGCTGCTTTGTGAAACCAACCTAGAACTCCACAAATAAAGCTATGTAGATATGGGAGATGTATGTGATCAGAAAAGGAGGTGGGCCTCTTGTGTGCCAAGAACAAGCCATAACTGGTGGATGGCTTGAATGTTCCTGTGGCATCCACACAATAGCAAAAAAAATTAAAGGAAAATTCTCAGTATATTAGTGGTTGGCCGGAGCATGGGAAAGAATACAAAACCAATAGTTTCATAGGATGAAAGAGCCTGGATGCCTTGTGACCTGTATTATTGGAGGAATTCCCACACTGATGACATAAAAATCTTGAAGAGCCTCCAAGGCCAGTGAATCCAACCCACTTATTTTATAGATGAGAAAAGTGAGAAAACATGACTTATTCAAGACCACACAGGTATTAAGTATCACAAATGAGATCTGGACCTGGGGAATAAAGCCTGTGTTCAAGTCTTGTCTGTCTTATGTACTGATTATACATTGGTAGTCAAGGCCATGAGATTACCCATCCCTAAGACTTTTGTCTTTTTACTGGACTTTGATGACACTGGAAGAGACCGTAAGGCTGATTGATGACTTTGCACAACCTTGCCTCATTTAATCCAATTCACAAGCAAGTCATGACCCCTAGAAGTCATTGGTCTTCTTTGAGAATGAAAGACAAACAACAAAAACAAGGGGCAATCAACCTCCTAAGAATCTGTTGCAAGTTATAGAACTACCAATTTATTAACTGATAAAGGGAGTTACCACATTAGAACATTTCCTCACACTGAGAAACAGGCTTAGAACAAAATATGCATGTGTAGGGGTAGGAGTAATTGTACCTATATTTTTGTTCTTTAGTTGCTTCTGTCATGTCTGTCAGTTCATGAGCCCATTTAAGGTTTTCTTGGCAAAGATTCTAGAATAGTTTGTCATTTCCTTCTCTAGCTCATTTTAGAGATGAGGAAACTGAGGTAAATAGGATAAGTGACTTGTCCAAGATCACACAGCTAGTAACTGATTTCGATACAGGTTTTCCTGATTTCAGGTTTAGAGCTCTACCCACTGCTTCATCTAGTTCCTCATGTGTATGTGTGTGTGTGAGTGTGTGTGTGTGTGTGTTTTCACATGTATATATATGTGTATATATCTATACTTAGAATCAAATCAAAACATATCAGTATGTGTGTATACATATACTCATCCTTAGGACATGGTCCTAAGCATAAGATCACAGAGTCTTTGACCCATTAAATATAAATTTCTTTGATCACTTTCTAGATAACTTCAGTCCTATCATATTTTACTGTATTGGATGGGGCAACTACCTCCCTCCTCCTTCCCCCCCCCCCGCCCCGATGCAAAGATTGCCTTCCTTCCCTCTCACTATTGTGACTATTTCTTTTTTCCAGAATGACTCCATGCCCATTTGATGAAATTACAGAGCATAAGGGGCCCATGTAAGGAACAAAGGATTATGGTCTAAAAGGAAACAAATAAGTATTTACATTGCATTCAGCCTTTATGAGTTCTGAGAAAATAACACCAAATTCGATGGAATTATAGGGCAGCTGACAGCATGCTAAAGGCTCATGAACATCCCTGAAAATAGTTGTTTTTAGTTTAAATTTAAATTATTTTTCCCCCAATAAAACGAGTTTTAACATTTATTTTTACAAGATTTTGAGTTTCAAATTTTTCTCCCTCCTATCCCCATTTCCTAAAATAATAGACAATTTGATATAGGTTATACATATGCTTTCATATAAAACACATTTCCATATTAATCACAGTTGTGAGGGGGGAAAATACATCAAAGGAGGGAAAAAACCCCAAAAAAGAATAAATTGGAAAAAAAAAAGAGCTTTAATTTGAATTCATAGTCCATTGGTTCTTTATCTGGATGTGGATAGCATTTTTCTTTGTGAGTCCTTTGTACGTGTTGGATCATTGTGTTGCTGACCTGGGGGTTGTTTTTTAAGAAACAAGACACGTTCTCTATGGAATCAGTTAACCAGGAGATAGCTCTGGTCAGTATGAGCTCTGTCAGGTGGGGAAAAAAAAAAAAAAAAAGGCTGACTGGAAAAATGTTTCAGCTCTGGAGAGATAATCATGCCTTCTCTCCCTTTCCCCATCAGCCAGTCATGAAGAAGAAGTCATAAGGAGCCCAGTAAATCGATATCATCTATAGTCATTTGATACCTGGCTACCAGGACGAGGGATGGGCCACTGGAGCCCTTTAGCAAAAGAGCAGATGAGTTACCTTAGCTACACACTAGATGTGGGCCTCTTTTTAAGATTATTCTAGAGGTGAGCCCACTGTTTCTAGTGATCCTATGTGGATTTGTTGGAGAATCCAAACCAAGTTCACATAAAGCCTCTATTCTTACAATTCTATTCCAAGAAAAATCTTTGTATCAAGCTCTTTGTGTCCTTTGGCTGACTATTAAAAATTAAAATACTGGGGTGGGAAGCAAAGTGGTTACAAACTGCAGTTTTCACAATATAGGCTCTCAGGTTACCTTTGGTTTTTGGGGGGTAGTCAACCACAAGGGGACCCAACCTCCAAGTGAGAACAGGGAGGAGGTACAATATCATAGAGTGGGGATAGTATACAATAGATGGGGAAAGCAGTGTACCATGAAGAGGGGGAAATCTACCATGGGGGGAGGGAGGTAGTTTATCTACCTTGGAAGGGAGAAGTGTATACCCTGGATGGGGGCACTATTCCTGCAAACCTTTATCTCTCTGTGTATATATAAGTTTTTGTTGTCTATATGACATCTTAGCAGTTGTTTTTTTTTTTAAATGATAAATTAGTCAATTACTCAGTATTTTTGTCTAGTGTCATTTCAATGCAGCTCTGAAATCACTATGCATGCTTGAATGAATGAATGAAGAAGCACCAATTAAGTACCTCTAGCTACTCCACTCCAAAGGTACTGATACAAAAGGGAGAGTGTCTGTCCTTAGGAAAGGAACTTGCATTGTAATTAGGGACTAGAGGGAGCCTAATCTAGCCAAGGAGTTTAGCTTTAAGGCATAAGAGTTCCATAGTGAAGTTAGAGAACCTGTAATAGTACTTTTCCAAGAACAATAGCAGGATTGATTATGGTTTCCAGGGCAAGATTATGGCTTGCAAGGGGCAAGGCAGGTGGCAAACAGCCGGTGGCTGGATAGCTTGGGAAGCTATCCAGTTAGATCTGGTTCATTAGGGGATTCTGTACTCACTCATGAAGCAGGACAGTGGAACCACAGAGCCAAGTTCTGAAGTCACCTACTGACAAATATCTTATTCCTAGAACTCGATTACCTAATTTCCCATGGCACCTTCCTCATTTGTCCTTATGTATTCCTGCATTGAAATCATAATCATATGCAGCATCTTGCACTTAGTAGGCACTTAATAGTTGTTTGTCTCATTGAACGGGATCAAATTCATCTTTGTCATATGCCAGTAAAATCAAATGCTAGCACCTTGGGAGCAACGTGGCGAAGCAGATAGAGTGTAGGACCTGGATTCAGGGAGATTGATCTCAAAACTGGATTCATTTACTAGCTGTGTGACCATGGGTGAGTCACAACCTGTTTGCCTTAATTTCCTCATCTGGAAATTGAGCTAAAGAAGGAAATAGCAAACCACTCTAGTATCTTTGTCAAGAAAATCCCAAATGGGGTCATGAAGAGTCACCCATGACTAAAGAATAAATAAAACAAACCAAAAAAAGCTTTGGTCTTGGTGTTTCATGTGTAATGGAATTTGTGTTGCCTTTTGATCAGTATGGTTTTGTGGAGAGAGTGCTAAATTCCATTTTGGGAGACATAGAATCAAAGTCAAGCTGTGTGAATTTGGACAATTAACAACTCCTCAGAGATACTGTGTCCTCAACTATAAATGATACCCCACAGTCACTGTATTACTCACCTCATAGTGTTATTGTGAGGGTTTAAGACAACTGGCACTATCATAGGTCCAGATCAAAAAAGGGGAGAAGAGATAGTGTGTCTGATGGGTAGTGGGAAGATCACTGGATTTAGGATTGGATGAACTTTGACTTGGCTATTTATTTAAGATCAATGACTTTGGACAAGTCATTTATTTTTCTGAGTCTTGGTTTCCTTATCTAGAAAATGGAGGGATCCAGATGGATTCAGAGTTAGTCAGATGATAGGTCTCAGAGTATTTGCTAAAGGCTAGTGTGGGTGTGGCAGGGGAGTTGCCAGAGGAAGATTTTATTGTTGGGACTCAGCCAAATCTGAGAGGGCTGGCCTAGAAGGTAAAACAAAAACAAAAACAAGTCCCCCTCCCCACAAAACTATTCAAGCTCTATCTAGAACTTTTACAACTTTGCTCTAGGAAACTCTAAGCCTAGAAGCAGAGGAAGGGCTGATCTGCACTGCTAGAAGGAGTCTCCTCACCAGTTAGTTCCCGAAACCAAAGAAATCACCAGTCCCAAAGCAATCTTTTATTCCAAAGATGTGATTATTATTCAGCTGCCTGAGAAGAATGGCTGGTTTCTTTCTCCTTTTACTTCTGCAGTCCAGAGGGATTTAGTGGATAGATGTCCTTCTTAAGGATCCTGCCTTAAACTCAGATCACTCTGTTTCTCCTTGATTGACCAATAAAGGTCTCTTACCAATTCCCATTTGGTCATTTTTTGGGCCCTGTTGGTCTTGGAGTGAATGTAAAAAGCAATTGTTTCTGTTTTGGCCAGAAACTCTAAGGGTCTTCCATTCCCAGATGTGTGTGTGTGTGTATCAGTATAAAAAAGAAGCCATTCTTTTCCTTAATTCTTCCTTAACCTTAATTATTGATTGGGTGTTGCCTCAGTCAAACCGAAACCTGTTAAAGACCTGAACTTAAAAAGGCCAAGGTCTTTTAGAAGAAAAAAAAAAAAATCTGCAGCCCTGATCAGAACTTAGTTCCTAGTGGGCTCTTGACAAAAGCTCTTTCCTGGCAGTTGGGGAATGATTTCTACACAGAGACAAGGCTGACGCCCAGAAATCTGCTCTATATGTCCCCATGTGGCTTTTTTATCCTGAAGCTTTAAAAGATTAAACAGAAACTTGTTCAGAAACTGCCAGTGGCTCAGAAAGTATTTATCACCATTTAGTGATTGACAGGATGGATTGTCTTGAAAGATCATGGCTAGGGATCACATTTTGTTTGCAAGTATTTTGTGTAGTAAAAAACAAAAACAACTATTTCCAAACACACACACACACACACACACACACACACACACACACACACTTCTCCTAACCTACCTACTATCCCTCCAAAAAAACACTTTAAATTACTGTTTGTTCATTCATCAATTTATTCATTTGATCAATTGTTTTAAACTCTGTGTGCCTTTCAGGAGTCATATCCAATCTGGGGACTAACTGTTGTGTTTTAAGGATCTGATTTATTTTTCTTCACCTCAGTAAGTTGCAAGCACAGTTGTTTTGTCACCTCCCTCCAGGATACCTTTCCTGATCTAACCCAGCTGTTCAGACTCTATCCCTCTGAAATGACTAGGGTTATTTTATTTATATTTTGTGCTTGTCTAACCTTGCACATGGTGTATCTTTCCAGTGGTCCAGACTGTCTCTGACGGCAAAGATTGTTGGGTTTTAGTATTTGCATCATTATAGCAAAGTGAATAGGGAGCTGACTTTAAAGTTGGGAGGACCTGGATTCAAGTTCTTCTGATTTACCTGCTGTGAAACCACTGGCCAAGCCAATTTGACTTCTTCAAGCCTCAAGCTCTTCTCTAAGGATAAAAAGCTGGGGGGGGGGGGGAACGGGGGACGGGAAATGGATCCATCTTAGTGCATTCTCCCTTTAAGACAATAAAACTGCTGTCCAAAAAGCCTCAGGCAAGGTATTCGGCACTTAGTAGGTGTTCAATAAATGTTGATTAGATTGAATTGAGCACTTTCTACCAGTTCTCGCCCTAAAGCTTCCTTATCTAATCTTTATCTCATTGATCTCTTCCCTTAATTCTCCAGAGTTCTTCAATTCCTGGCTGCAGACCACTTTCTCAAGATCAAAACAATAGCAGATCCTGGCCCAGGTGAGGGCCTGATCCAGGTTAAGGTCACTTGAAGCAAAAATACTCTTCCTCCCATTGCAAATTATACAAGAACATGGAGCAAGGGAGAAACCCTGCTTTCAGCATCAGGATCTGAGGCAAGTAGTTATGAATAGTGGTTTCCACCCTCTTAAGACACGAGACTTTGTTTCTGTTTATGGCTTGTTTATTTGTTTCTTTCCTATAGAAACATTGTTATATGATCATAGTATTATAGAATTTGGAGCCCAAAAGGATTAGAATAATCTCAGCTAATGGCAACTAATTCTTAAAGAATTGAAGTAATTTATCCAATGTTATACAAGTCTTAAGTAGCAAACCTGGGATTAAAGCCAAGGTCTTTTGATTTCAGGGCTTTCTCCTACAGCCCAATGGTTAGATTATATCAGCACAATACAATACATCAGGCCTGAACTGTGATTTCACTGATAGGGGGAACTCCCAGGTGAGGAAATCCCCTTTACCTGTGCAAATCAGCACCTTCTTTGCAACATGTAGTCTTGGGGAGTAGCTTGAAAGCACCAGGGGGTGAACATTTGCCCAGGGTCACAGCCAAATATGTCAGAAGTGCGACCCAGACCCAAATCTTCCTGGCTCCCAGCAGCTCTATGCTGTAGATGGCCAAGAAATTTATTCATCATTGCCAGCAGTTTCCATGGGAACCTGAACTCCCAGATCCAAAGGAGTACCACCCTATAGAATTTGGTAAATAGAATCTGTTTTTATTCTTGTTTATGTTGAAGGCTTGGCTCATGGTAACAAGAATAAGAGGTCTCCCTAGATGGCAAACCCAATACCAGTCAACAGAGTGACATGACATCTCTCAGAGCTAATGTTACCTGAGACTCCCTTAAGAGACAAGTACCTGTTCAGAATGAGATGAGGCTGGATTATTTTCCTCAGCATCAGTCAGATCATAATGGATTAGTATGTTTGGTTCTGACCTCAACATTTTAGAAAGGTGAACGCTGTACTGGGGCAAGCAGGAGAGTGAGAGGGCTGGAGGTCTTTTAAAAAAGTACTAGTCAAAGGAACTGTGATGTTGGATTTGGAAAACAAAAGCCTTAAGAAGAAAGGAAATAAGCATTCATTAAGCACTGGGTCCTGTGTAAAGATCAAATATTATCTCTTGATCTTTATAACTGGGAAGTAAGTGTTATTATACCCATTTTAGCACTGGGGAAACTAAGGCATATAGAAGTTGAGTGATTTGCCCAGAATCATGAAGCTAATAAGTGTCTGAGACTCAATTTGAACTTGGGTCTTTTTTTTTTTTTAAGGTTTGTTTACTTTTCTTTTCTTTCTTTCTTTCTTTCTTTCTTTCTTTCTTTCTTTCTTTCTTTCTTTCTTTCTTTCTTCCTTTCTTCCTTTCTTCCTTTCTTCCTTTCTTCCTTTCTTCCTTTCTTCCTTTCTTGACCCTGGTCAAGTCACTTAACCCCCATTGCCTCAGCAAAAAAAAAAAATATATATATATATATATATGTATACACATATATATATATATGTATATGGGTAATTCTTCAACATTGACCCTTACAAAGCTTTCCATTACAAAATTTTCCCCCCTAGTCCCCACCCCTCCCCTAGATGGCTGGAAGTCCACTACATGTTAATTATGTTAAAATACTTGACAAATCGAATATATGTATGCATATTTCCACACTTATCTTGCTGTGCAAGAAAAATAGTGTCTACAAAAAAAAATCTGAGAAAGGAAACCCACTGTAAGCAAACATCAATAGAGAACATGAAAATGTTATGTTGTAGTCAACATTTCATATCCCTCTCTCTGGGTATGTATGGCCTTCTTCACTGAACGATTAGAACTAGTTTGAAGCATTTTATTGTTGAAGAGAGCCATGTACATCAAAATTGATCATCATATAGTCTTCTTGTTGCCATGTATAATGATCTCCTGATTCTGCTCATTTCACTCAGCATCAGTTCATGCAAGTCTGTCCAGGCCTCTCTGAAATCATCCTGCTGGTCGTTTCTTACAGAACAATAATATTCCATAACATTCATATACCATGATTTATTCAGCCACTCTCCAATTGATGGGCATCCATTCAGCTTTCAGTTTCTAGCCACTGCAAGAGGGGCTGCCACAAACATTCTTGCACATGTGGCTCCCTTTCCTTCCTTTAAGATCTCTTTGGGATATAAGCCCAGTAGAAACACTGCTGGGTCAGATGGTATGCACAGTTTGATAACTTGTTGAGCATAGTTCCAAATTGCTCAGAATGGTTGGATCCATTCACAGTTCCACCAACAATATATCAGTTTTCCCACATCCCCTCCAACATTTGTCATTATCTTTTCCTGTCATTTTAGCCAAACTGACAGGTGTGTAATGGTATCTCAGAGTTGTCTTAATTTGCATTTCTCTGATCAATAGTGATTTGGAGCACTTTTTCATATGACTAGAAATGGTTTTAATTTCATCATCTGAAAATTGAAAACCATCATCTGGTTCATATCCTTTGACCATTTATCGATTGGAGAGTGGCTTGAATTCTTATAAATATGAGACAGTTCTCTATATATTTTAGAAATGAGGCCTTTATCAGAACCATTAAATGTAAAGATGATTTTGAACTTGGGTCTTTCTGACCCAGCATTTTAACCAGTGCTTCACCAGATGGATCTTGCCTTACTTCTAGAGCTTTTTAATCATTACAACTATCCCAAAATGGACTGAATTTGGAAAATAATGAGGATTTTGGAATTAAGATCCCAGTTAATCCAAGCCTTTTCTTCACAAATTAAGAACCAGAGATCTCATCAGATGAAATAACTTCTCCTACATTGCATGGATTAGGATTCGAACCCCAAGCCCCTTGACTCCAAACCCTCTCCACCAGGCAGTACCTTTCACAGAATGTCTTCAAGCAGAGTTTAGCTGACAACTTGTCAGGTTTATTTTAGAGGGGATTCTGGTTGTGGTCTGGGTTGGACCAGATGTCTCTGGAACTCCTTTTAAGCTTGCATTCTGGCAGGCTGATTCTGCCACCTTCCTTATTTCCTTTCAAGAACTTATCTACCTTCATGGGCAGCAGCTTTTCAAGTGCTAATCAAACTGATTTTTGAAAAAGAAAGAAAAGAAAGAAAGCAACGTTGATTATGTTTGCTTTTAAAAAAAAGTTCTTGTAGACAAGATTTTTCTTGCACAACAATGACAAGTTTGGAAATATGTATACATATATTTGATTTACCAATATTTTAACATAATTAACATGTAGTGGATATCCTGCCATCTAGGGGAGGGGTGGGGAGTTGGGGGAAAAATTTGTAACGGAAAGCTATGTAAGGGTTATTGTTGAAGAATTACCCACACATATGTTATGCAAATAAAATAAAAAAATAAAATTAAAAAAAAGTTCCATTTCTCCATCCTTTTTAGGGGGAGCTGGTGGAATTCTTGAATAATTTTAGCAAGTAAACAAACAACCTCCATTGAAAGGATCTTGGAATTCAAAGGGATGTTTTGTTTTTGTTTTTGTTTTTTTAAATAAAGCTTGCTTTCTAAATCTCAGAAGAGCAGATAAGTACCTACAAAGAACACCAAGAGAAGAAAGAAAAAAAAAAGGAAAACTATAGCCAAAATAATGTAGAGTGTCTGAATTAGGTCATGGGCAGAAGGGAAGCAGAGGCAGCATCTGTTCAAAGCTGGCAGTTATTGTTGCTTTTGGGTTATCATTGTTGCTATTCTTCCTTGGATGCTCTGATAGGTGCAAGATCTATGTTTTCCCTGCTTCTACTCCCTTGCACTCCAGTCCCCAGATTACAACCTGGCAATGTCTCCTCATCATATTAACTCTTCCTTGTTTGAATGCTATCTCTGACATTTGCTACCTGTGTGACTTTGATTGAACTATTTAGCTTTCTTGGGCCTCATCTATAAAATGAGCCACCATCCTGAAGGGCTTGCCCTCTTCGCTTTACCCCCAGACCACCGAAATAGCTTACAGATTGGACCCTTTGACTCCAGTCTTTCTCCACATCAGAAAATTTTATACTGAACAGCCAAAGTTAAGTGGTAAAGTAAACATTTGAAAGTTCTTGAAGATAAGTTCTAGAAACAGATTTAGATTTGAGAGTGCATAATTATAAATGAATATTATATAAAAAGAGTGCAATAGAAATTCACTTCTAATTTAATGGACCTGAAGAAATCAAGTCAGAAATTCATCACAGGTTACTAAGTTTTTGCTATTATGGGAACAGCACATGAGAGTTAGCAAGGAAAGGGTGTGTGTGTGTGTGTGTGTGTGTGTGTGTGTGTGTGTGTGTGTGTGTTTAAACAATCACCAAGTGGAAAGACAGGTTCCCTAATGGAACTCACAGTTAACCAGGAGGAAAAAGCCATTAAAGGGAAGATGTCATGAGGTAGAAGTACACCATTGACTGATTGACTAAATCCATAGAGAAGTTTAGCATACATCCAAAAGGGGGTAAACAGAAGAAGGAAATTACACAATTTGGAGAAAGAAACCATAAAATGGGGGTAATTCATGACAGGCTAGGCCTAAAAAGGAGTGAGTGGATCTTTTATAGAGGAAATATAACCTCAGAAGTTTGAGATCATAACTTAGCTTTCTGATTGGATGAGTAAAGATGGAGTTTCTAGAGACCCCCACTCAGTTGGAGTGGGACTGTATTAGAAAATCCACTGGAACAAAAGACCTACTCAAAAACAAAAGGCTCACTTAAGACTGAGAGGATCCTAACTGTTTGCCTAGAGAGTATTATAATCCTACCATTGCTTCAGGTTTTCTCTGGTAATGCCCACCTGGCTACCCAGGACCTCATCAAAGGGATCTTCCCAAAGCCCAGTCTATTCCTGCCATTTTCCTATTCGGTAAACTCCAGAGGCTCCTTCTTACCTCCAGGGTCAAATATCAAATGCCTCTAGTGGCCACTTGAAACCCTTCACAATCTCCCTCTTCCTACCCTCCAGTCCTCTTACACCTGACTCCTCCCCACACTCTTCATGGCACCATCTTGGCCTTTCTTGCTAAATAGTCCCTCACACTTGAGACCCTTTCCCATTTGGGTGCCTCCTCACTGGCTCCAAACTCTTGGAACGCTCTCTTCCTCCTCATCTTGCTCATGATTTCACTGACTTTCTTCCCGACTGAGCTCAAATCCAGTCCCTTTAACTGCCCTTCGAGACAACTGTTCATCTACTTTGTCTTAGTCTTACATGTTCATAGTTTTTTGCTGTTGTTGTTGTTATTATTATTTTTTGCATTTTTTTGAGCTTCTGGGGGAAAAGCAAAGGGATCAGGTACAGAATCCTTTAGGAGTTCATAAAGGGAGAAGGCAATACTTGAAAAGTCAGGGTTCTGGAGACAAGAATAGCCTGCTAGACCAAGGAAAGTTATGGGAAAGAGAGTGATAGTTTTAAGACAGGATAAGTTTAGTTAAAGGTCAGAGATAGAGAGGTGACATCCTAGGAACTTTAGATAGAAGAGGGCAACCTGGAGTTTGTCTCTAAGATACCTCATGGGTTCTAGCTGTTAAGCCATTAAGGAGATATATAAAGTCCCAAACTGAAATGTCTTCAGAGGGGAACAAAGGAGATCATTAACATACTGAAAAAGGGCACAGTCCTTACAATCTAATGAGGATGTCCTGGTTTAATATCTGTGAGAAATTGTGACTGGTGAATTCCTTTGGAAGGACGAAGTTCAGGTGTATTGGCAACCCTCCCAGGTAAAAGCCAATGTGGGTTGGCTTTCAAGGGCAACTGGGATTGAAAAGAAGGCACTATAGAGGTCAACCACCATGAAGTGAGGGTCCAGTGGTGCAAGGTTAAGCAGAGGGTGGAGGTGTGGGATGACAAGGGCCAAACTCCCTCAATGGCCTCAGTACTGAGTAGTTATTCATGCAAGGTAAGTAGGGGTTTGGATGAATCCAGCTGCATGATAATAAGTGGGGACACTGATAACTGACCCAATAGCAGTAGCATCTGAAGTCCACAAGCTGGAGGGAACTTGATCAAAGAGGATGAAGAAGAGGAGGAGTGGAAGGGGAGAGAGAAGGAGAAGAAGAGGAGGAGAAAAAGGTGGAGGAAGAATGGAAAGGGAGGGGGAAACAGAGGAGGAGGAGGAGGAAGAAGAAGAAAAAGAGGAGATGGAAGAAGAGGAAGAGGAGGAAGAAGATGAGGAAGAGAAGGAGAGAGAGGGGGAGAAGGAGCTGGTATTTACATAACACTTTTAAGGTATTGGAAGCATTTTACAATTATTGTCTCATTTAATCTTCAAAACAATCCTGGGAAGTATATTCTATTATTATGTCTATTTTACAAATTAGGATCTGAGGCACATATAAGATAAGTGACTTGTCCAGGGTCACACATCTAGTAAGTAAGTGGGGCAGGATTTGAATTTGTCTTCCATACTCCATGCCCAGTGCTCTCCATTCTGACACTTAACCTGCATCTCCAGATACAGAGAAGCTGTTTTTGTGGCACTCTGATTCAGGATTTGCTATAGAGGATTGGGCCACTCAAAGCAGAGAAGGTCAAAGGGGAACCTGAGATCATTCACCATATCAGCCTTAATTGTGAACTTTATTATGTTCTTTCTGATTGCAAAAAGGGGACCTCAAATACATAAAAGGAATAATAATTATTTTAAAGAGATTGAATAGTTCAGTCCTGGTTTAAGCCAAGTTAGGAGCATTTTAATCTGGTTGGAACAGTTTTCAAATACTAAAAACAAAATAATAGCAGTGAATTAAAAGCAAATCTTTTTGGACAGGATTACTCGATGAGCAGAACGGGGGATGCTGTCACGTATAGAGAGTGCAGTAGGATATTGAACAAAGTCTTTTCTGCCAACCTTGTGAACAAGATGAAGGCCTAGGGCCCAGACAGTGGGATAATTAGTACCTTTAGAATGCTTGACCCAGACCAAAATATGGGGATTGATGCTGGGGGGAAGGTAGTGGGATTGGTTTCCACCAGGATGGGGAGGTATCTACTGGAATATCCCACTGTGATTTGGAATTATCAGGGACTTTGATGAAAACAGAGATGCTGCAACATGATACAAGATTGGGGAGTCCAGGATTCTGGGTTCTAATACCAGTTTTATCAATATCTGGCTTCTCTGAGCTTTGGTTCTCTTATTTGTAAAATGAAAGGAAGGGAAAGGGGAAATGAACCTGTATTTATTAAGCACTTAATATATACCAGGCACTGTGCTAAGGGCTTTGTAAATATCACTCCGTTTGACCTCCAGTTTGGTCAACTAGAATTTGTTAAGGACCTACTATTATTTGCTCACATAGTCATATCTCTCTTCCTCTACATCCCTTCCCCCTTTACAATTTTTGAGTCCTCAGAACTTTTGATAATAGTTGGGACCAAGCACAGTTTTGAGTCCAGAGAAGGTTGCTGGTTTTGGTTTTTAATATACATTCAAGGTCAATAAATGATCAGTTCATGCTTAGTATCTTGTGAACTCAATAGCCTTGAGTAAGAGGTATTATAGCTTTTATTTTGTGGATGAGGGAAAATGAGTCTCAGAGAATTTACCTGTCTTGGATGACATCCCACATTTAGTAACTCTCAAAAGTAGAACTTGAACCTAGAGCTTCTGGTGGCAAGTTACATACCCTGCTCTTCAACATGGAAAGCAGAATGGAGATGGCTCTTGGAAGTCACTGAGTTGAGAGAATTCCCTGGAGAGGAATTTCCTTCCACTAAGACATATGCAGCACCTCCTCTGGTACTTAAGAGTCTTGCAGGGGCAGCTAGGTGGCACAGTGGATAGAGCATCAGCCCTGAAGTCAGGAGGACCTGAGTTCAAATCTTGTCTCAGACACTTAACATTCCCTAGCTGTGTGACCCTAGGCAAGTCACTTAACCTCAACAGCCTCAGCAAAAAGCAAAAAAAAAAAAAAGAGTCTTGCAGAACACCCAGAGGTGAACAGGTGGCTCATGAGCTAGTATGGGAGGACTGGATTTTAACCTAGGCTTTCTGGTCCCCAGGCTATCATCCTTTACTAACTCTGATAGAAAATGAGCCCTAGAAATGAAAAATATAAAAATGTTGTGAGCTGCTGTACAGGGACTAATGAATTATCATTTATTATAAATAAATAATTTCCTTACTTTCAAGTATCTTTTAATATTCATTTATTCCTCAATGATTTATTTAGCACTCAATAGGGGCTCTGTGTTGAGAAGACAGTGATGGAAAATGGCCCCATTCTCATCCTCCAAGAATATATGATCTCAAATAAGGGAGGAGAGGCAGCTACATCCTGGACACACATAATTCAAGGCAATGTAGAATATGATGATGGTAGTGGAAAATTCTAGACCAGGTGACCTAGGATAATGATAATAGTTAGCATTTAAATAGTGCCTATTATGTGCCACGCACTGTGCTAAGCACTTTAGAAATATCTCATTTAATCCTCACAACCCTGAGAGGAAAGGTTGTTCCTTTTACAAGGAACCTCATTTTATAAGGTCCTCATTTTACAGTTGAGGAAACTGAGGCAGTCAGAGTTGATTAATTAGATTACTTAATTAGGCAAAGACAGAATTTGAACTCAGATCTTCTGGACTTTAGTCCCAGAGCTCTGTCCTCTTGTACCACCTATTTTTGTCAATACACAGCTTCTCCTTGTGGTCTAGGACCACAGAAAGGAGACATAGATTCTATCTTGGCCAGTAAGGAAAGGTGAAGGAAATGGCCCTTTGGCCAAGGCGTTCAAAAAGACGATTTGCCTCTGAGAGCCCTTCAGTGGAGCATTTTTTTTCCCCTCTGTGAAGGACTGATCCAGAGAGTCATTTTCTTTGGCTCAGCTCCAGAGCTGAGGTTTATCTTAGAGGCACGGTGGCCCAATGGGGAGCGTGCTGTCATTCTGTGATTCTTGTCCAGACCCAGTCTGTGATGGAGCCCCAAATTGCTTCCTGGCTTCTTTCCGGTCTCATCCCAAATCCTGTTTCCCTTAATTCCACTGCCCTCTCTCAAGTGAATAGTTCCATTTTATCCTGAATATAGCTTACCCCTAGCTGTTTGCATGTTGTTTCCCATTAGATCTGGAGCTCCTTAAGATCAGGGATTGTCTTTTATTTTTCTTCCTCCCTCCAGCTCTCAACACAGTGTCTGGCACATTGTAGGCAATTAATATTGACAAAAAGGAGCATACGACTCCTGAGTTCATCCACTGGGTGTCAGTGTTGCGCTCCATATCCCTCAGTATCTTTCGTTCTGTCTAAAGCAATTTATTTTCCAAAACGCTAATTTGGGCCTCTCAGTGGCATTCAGCCCATGACTCAGAGGATGGGCGGGTGGCTCACCTGTGACATCTGTCACCCCTGCTGCTCACCTGGTGGGCTGATTTCCCTGCAATAGTCTTGGATGGAATTTTGGCTTGGTTTATTTTCCTTATTGTTTCATCCCAGTACTTGGATTTCTGGGAAGGTTTGAATTGATGGGCATTGTTCACCCTGCTTGGCCAGGTTGGCTCCCAAACACCGGAGGTTGATGACAGTGACAGTGGAGGTGGGGAGTGGTTCAGCCAAAAGATCTCATTTACTTTAGGCCAAAGAAAGATCTGCTCACCAGAGGAAGGAGTCTGGGGGAAGATTTAAAAACCAAGAAGGAATTGTCTGTTTCCATCAGAGCTCCAGAAATGAGTTTTATTTGAGAGATCCAATGGAGAATATACTGCCATTCTAAGATTCTTGTCAATATACAGTTAGTGATACAGTTAGCTCAGGTCTTTGGGGAAAGAGTTTTACATAAAATGAGTCACTCAGGTTTTCTTCTATGACAGTTGGTGTTTTACTGATGAGACCCCCTGACACATAAGCTTTTCATGAACAAAGTGCTGGCCAATCATCTAAGATCGGGGATGGGAGGCAGGTACTGGCTCTCTATCAAGATGTTATATGAGGGGCAGCTAGGTTGTGCAGTGGATAGAGCACCAGCCCTGAAGTCAGGAGGACCTGAGTTCAAATCTGGTCTCAGACACTTAACATTCCCTAGCTGTATGACCCTGAGCAAGTCACTTAACCTCAATTGCCTCAGTGAAAAGCAAAAAAAAAATGTGTAGTATTTGGCATGGCTCTTTTCAACAATGAAATGTTTCAAACCAGTTCCAATTGTTCAGTGAAGAAAGCCATATACACCCAGAGAGAGGGGTGTGAAATGTGGACCACAACATAACATTTTCATGCTCTCTATTGATGTTTGTTTGCATTGTGTTTCCTTTCTCTGATATTTCTTTCTTGCAGATACGATTTTTCTTGCACAACAATAAGTGTGGAAATAAGTATACATATATTGGATTTGTCAAGTATTTTAACATAATTAAGATGTAGTGGATATCCTGCCATATAGGGGAGGGGTGGAGAGTAGGGAGGAAAAATTTGTAATGGAGAGCTTTGTATGGGTTAACGTTGAAGACTTACCCAGACATATGTTTTGCAAATAAAAAGTTTTAATAATAATAAAATAAAAAATATTTAGAAAAAGATGTTATATGAGTTTTCATCATTGTTTTTAGAATATAGAACAGCATTCCTCGATTGTACAGACGTTACACAGTTGGATTCATTTGGAATGACCCTATTCTCTGTGGTATTAACCTTTCTACCAACTGTCACTTAATCTCTTTGGGTCTGTTTCCTTATTTGTATGATTCAGAGGTCAGACAAGATAATATCTGATGTCCCTTTTATTTGAGCTTGATGAGCCTATTGATTTAACCCAGTTGAACAATAAAACAATTTTCTGGAGAAGAGCTAAATTCTCCTGAGAATTTTAGGGCATCCGGACATTTTCCTAGAAGATATTGTGGGGATTAGGAAATGTCATCGGAAAAACAGTTCCAACAATCTTTTGAATGGAAGTTCTGATTAGAAACAGTCCACTTGCAAAGAAACCATCCTTCCAAGAAATCAAATGATCCTGTTAATTCAAAATATTAAGAAGGCTAAAGGCATGTGATGACCAGGACACTCAAACTAAAGCTCCAAAACTATCCCTCTGCAGACTTAGCAATGCCCTTCCTAAAACATCTACCTGTCCTTGTCCAATTCTCATAAGATAACATCATTAATCTAAAGATGAAATGGACCTAGACACCATTTAACTCACCCCCTCATTTTACAAATGAAGAAAGAGCCTCAGAGAGATTACCTTCCTTCTCCAAAGATACACAGATGATAGAAGCAGGATAATTTCAGCTTTTTGTTGTTGTCTTGGTTGTTGACTGTTTCATGATCTGATGTTAAATTTTAAATTTTTGTTGTAAATAAACACCTTTAATTATATATCATACTCATCCACCACCAAATATTTATTAAAGATTTCTGGAGATTTTATGCCCTGGTAATCTTTTTGTTGTCCTTTATTTTTGAAGAGGACCATTAGCATTATGGGGTGCTGTACTGACTGTTGGTGGAACTAAATTTAAAAACACAGGATTGCACAAAATCATCAGCTTCAATCTCTCTTGCAGAGTAGAAATCCAGTCATAATACAAAAGACAAGATACCTGAAACAGAATGGATTGCTTCAGAATCTTCCAGAGTCTCTCCAAGCATTAACCAATCTACTATACCTCCTTCAGCCACTTTCATGGCTGTTGGAACAAATTGCTCTCAACCTGCAGGGCAGATAGGCTCCTAACTCACCCCAGGTAGTCCTTATTGAACACCCATTACACCCTGAATCAAGTAGGGAAAATAAAGTACATAGAGAAATTAAAACATTGAATGCTCTTTCTAGAGAAAGGCCTCCAAGGACAAAAGAGTCAAAAAGTGCAAAGGCATTGGTAAATTAGCATCAGCACTATTAGAGACTGGAGCCAAAGTAATAAGACTAGAACAAAAAAGGTTATCATCACTATTTTATTTTTTTCCCCTTTATTTATTTATTTTTTTATTAAAGTTTTTATTTGTATAACATATGTATGGGTAGTTCCCCAGCATTGATCTTTACAAAGCTTTCCATTACAAATTTTATCCCCAGTCCCCTCCCCTCCCCAGATGGCAGGAAGTTCACAACATGTTAATAATGCTGAAATACTTGACAAGTTATGCAAGAAAAATCCTATCTACAAGAAAAAAAAGAAAATCAGAGAAAGGCAAAACAATGCAAGCATATATCAATAGAGATCATGAAAATGTTATGTTGTGGTCCATATTTCATTTCCCTCTCTCTGGGTGTATATGGTTTTCTTCAGTGAACAATTGGAACTGGTTTGAGGCAATTCTTGCCTCTCTTGCAGAGAGCCATGTCCATCAGAATTGATCATCATGTAATACTGTTGTTGCTGTGTATGATGACCTCCTGGTTCTGCTCGTTTCACTCAGCATCAGTTCATGCAAGTCCCTCCAGGCCTCTCTGAAATCGTCCTGCTGGTCGTTTCTTACAGAGCAATAATATTCCATAATATTCATATACCATAATTTATTCAGCCACTCTCCAATTGATGGGCATCCATTCAGTTTCCAGTTTCTAGCCACTACAAAAAGGGCTGCCACAAACATTCTTGCACATGTGGGTCCCTTTCCTTCCTCTAAGATCTCTTTGGGATATAGGTCCAGTAGAAACACTGCTTGGTCAAAGGGTATGCACAGTTTGACAACTTTTTGAGCATAGCTCCAAATTGCTCTCCAGAATGGTTGGATCCGTTCACAGTTCCACCAACAATGTATTAATGTCCCAGTTTTCCCACATCCCCTCCAACATTCATCATTATCTTTTCCTGTCATTTTAGCCAATCTGACAGGTGTGTAGTGGTACCTCAGAGTTGTCTTAATTTACATTTCTCTGATCAATAGTTATTTTGAGCAATTTTTCATATGACTAGAGATGGTTTTAATTTCATCATCTGAAAATTGTCTGTTCATATCCCTTGACCACTTATCTATTGAAGAGTGGCTTGAATTAGTATATATATGAGAATTCTCTATATATTTTAGAAATGAGGCCTTTATCAGAACCATTAAATGTAAAGATGATTTCCCAGTTTGATGCTTCCCTCCTAATCTTGTCTGCATTAGTTTTGTTTGTACAGAAATTTTTAACTTAATATAATCAAAATTATCTATTTGGTATTCAATTAAGAGTTCCAGATCTTCTTTGGATATAAATTTATTCCATCTCTACATGTCTGAGAGGTAAACTATCCTATGTTCCTCTAATTTGCTTACAATATCACTCTTTATATCTAGATCATGAACCCATTTAGATTTTATCCTGGTATGTTTATCATCACTGTTTTAGAGATGAGGAAACAAGCTTAAAGAAGATGACATATCCAAGATCAGAGAAGAAATAAATATTAGAGCCAGAATTGGAATACAAGTCCTCTGACTTGAAAACCATTGAGCTCTCTCTATCAATGAAAATTTTCACTTGAGGTATTCTTTCTTAACCAGTTTTTAGGGGATATCAGTAAATATTTCTGAATGGATGAATAAATACATTGGTTTAGTTGCACAAAGGTTTAATAGCATAATGCTCAAGGAGAAACTAAGGCAGTATCACAAATTGGAAATTAGATAATACTTTATTGATGTTAATTCAGAGTGCAGAATCCATAGCTATGGAGTGAATCAGGGCTCCCATTCTGCCTTAGCAGTGGACCGCCCTCCTCTACCTTGCTCCATCCTCTGGAATGCTCTTCCCTGACTTCTCTCTGCCTTTTATACCTGAATCCCTTAAGGGGCAAACTATTCTGCAATTGGGGGGAGGAGGCGGAGGCCCAGGGAGCGGGGAAGGCAGAGAGGCCACGATTCCACCCCCTTTGAGCAGGGATTGGCTTGATCTGCTTGCTCCCTCCTGGTCCTGGAAGCTTGCTCTCTGACCTCAGCTCATCACCTCCGATCTCTGGTCAGAGAGTCGGATTTCAGAATTGATCGTCCTATACTCTTGTTGTTGCCATGTATAATGATTTCCTGGTGCTGCTCATTTCACTCAGCATCAGTTAATGCAAGCCTCTCCAGGCCTCTCTGAAATCATCCTGCTGGTTGTTTCTCACAGAACACTAATATCCCATGATATTCATAGACCATAATTTATTCAGCCACTCTCCAATTGATGGGCATCCATTCCATTTCCAGTTTCTAGCCACTACAAAAAGGGCTGCCACAAACATTCTTGCACAGGTGGGGTCCTTTCCTTCCTTTATGATTTCTTTGGGATATAAGCCCATTAGAAATGCTACTGGGTCAAAGGGTATGCACAGCTTGATAACTTTTTTTTTTTTTTTGCTTTTTGCTGAGGCAATTGGGGTTAAGTGACTTGCCCAGGATCACACAGCTAGGGAATATTAAGTGTCTGAGACCAAGATTTGAACTCAGGTCCTCCTGACTTCAGGGCTGGTGCTCTATCCACTGCGCCACCTAGCTGCCCCTAGCTTGAACTTTTTGAGCTTAGCTCCAAATTGCTCTCCAGAATGCCTGGATCCCTTCACAGCTCCAACAACAATGCATCAGTGTCTCAGCCTTCCCACATTCCCTCCAACATTCATCATTAACTTTTCCTGTCATTTTAGCCAATCTCACAGGTGTGTAGTGGTACCTCAGGGTTGTCTTAATTTACATTTCTCTGATCAATAGTGATTTGGAGCACCTTTTCATATGACTAGAAATAGTTTTAATTTCATCCTCTGAAAATTGTCTGTTCATATCTTTTGACCACTTATCGATTGGGGAATGGCTTCAATTCTTATAAATATGAGACAATTCTCTATATATTTTAGAGATGAGACCTTTATCAGAACCCTTAAATATCAAGATGATTTCCCAATTTATTGCTTCTCTCCTAATCTTGACTGCATTGGTTTTCTTTGTACAAAAACGTTTTAACTTAATAGAGTCAAAGTTATCTATCTGGTGTTCAATTAAGAGTTCCAGTTCTTCTTTGGACATAAATTTATTCCATCTCCATGGGCCTGAGAGGTAAACTATATTACATTCCTCTAATTTACTTATAATATCACTCTTTATATCCAGATCAAGGACCCATTGGTATCTTATCTTGCTGTGTGGTGTTAGATGTGGGTCAAGCCCTAATTTCTCCCACACTAGTTTCCAATTTTCCCAGCAGTTTTTGTCAAAAGGTGACTACTTATCCCAGAAGCTGGGGTCTTTGGGTTTATCAAAGACTATATTGCTATAGTTATTGCTTAGTTTGTCCTGTGATTCTATCCTATGCCACTGATCAACTACTCTATTTCTTAGCCAGTTTCCACCTGTTTCCTTCCAAGTGTCTGTCTCCCTTCCTTGTACCCTGCTCGTCTTCCTCATCCCCCTGCATAAGTTTCCCTGTGGAATTGGAAGGGTGTCTTCTTGTCCAAGCTGGGTATGTTTGTGTGTCTGTGGAGGTGTTGTGAATGATCTCTTTGGTGGGCAGTGTGGAGCCTCTCAGTGCTTGTTCTTCCTTCTGCATTTCTTTGTATTGTAATCATAATGGTCATCCCAATAATCCTCCTGGACATAGTCCTCCTCCATATAATCTTCCTCCTCAGCCACCTGGGATTGGGGAGGATAGCCATTTAAGACGGCGTCATAGTGCCCATAACTGAGCCAGCTTAGCCAAATGCTTTTTCTGTGGGAGTCCTCTGCCCCCAAAAGTGACTGGTTGTGGATACGGTGGGATTGCCCCAAGTGCCTCGTAGAGTTAAGTGAATGTTGATGTCCAGGAGGTGTCCCAGGGCCAGCATCTCTGGGTAGCCAGCCCAAGTGTTACTCTGTGCTGCCTTGAAGAGAAAGGTCTCCACATCGTTCTCACTGAGGCTCCTGAAGAGCTCCAGGCTGTCAGCAATGTAGCTGACACTCTTTTGTCGCAGCTCCCCGTGGCAGTCCTGGTGCCCGTAGACTGCTTTGCCGATGGCTCGGTAAAGGCAATTGCCATCGGCCACGATGGGGAAGCGGTACTTGTCTCTCTCGGCCAGGTACAGATCCTGTTTGTTGATTTCTGCCCCTCTCTATTGCTAAGTGATAGCCATTGGCATAGGGTGATTTCTATTCAGGGACTGGGTGCAGAGAAAAAAAGTTCCAGATCCAAGCCTCCAGAAAAGGGGCTCCTTTGCTCTCGCGGGTCTACTGTGAAGCCCGGAGCTTTGGGAGACACGCCCCTCACGAGGCAATCGGGGTCGGAGTGGGTGAAGACAACCCCCAGCCTTGCCTGTTAGCTTGCAGTGATGGTCCAATTCTAGACACTTCTACCGCTGCTATTGTCCAGGCTCTGCCTGATTCCACTCAACAGGGTTTAGTTCGAAGACTCCCCCAGAGCCAGCTGATCCCTAGCAGGCCCTGCATGGGTCGCTGTAGGTGAGGGCTCCCCTTGTGCCTTAGCAGTGGACCGCCCTCATCTACCTTGCTCCACCCTCTGGTCTGCTCTTCCCTGACTTCTCTCGGCCTTTTATACCTGAATCCCTTAAGGTGTGAACTATTCTACAATTGGGCGGGGAGAAGGCGGGGGGGGGGGGGGGGGGGACGGGAGGGAGGCCCAGGGGGCGGGGAAGGCAGAGAGGCCACGATTCCACCCCCTCTGAGCAGGGATTGGCTTGATCCGCTTGCTCCCTCCTGGTCCTGGAAGCTTACTCTCTGACCTCAGCTCATCACCTCCGATCTCTGGTCAGACCGTCGGATTTCAGACAAAAATGGATTCAATTAGTCAAGGCACCGGAGCCAAAAGAGGGTCTGGGGACCCAGCCCTTCAACATGTTTGTGTTCACTTGATGACTAGTGGAAAGGTGAAGTCATTCTTGGAGGGGCTGGCATAGAACCGAGGGCAGGAGCATCCTGGGGAATCCTGGCTTTACCTCTGGCTGACTTGAAAGCAATTTTCTCTCTTGCAAAGCTGAGGACTTTTTGTCATCCTTTGGCCGAAGCACTCCACATTTCTTTTCCCAATGCTTCTTCTACTCCTCTAAGATCATTGGAAGCTCTTTTGCGAGTTCTTCCATGAGTTCTGTCAGGTTTCCAGACCACTTTCTCTTTACGGGCAGGGGGGTGGGTGGGGGATTTTGCCAAGAGGTGTTTTGAGCCTGGGGCCTTTTTCTGAGTGGGTGTCTTCATCTGTTCTGTCACCATCACTTTTTAGAGCCCCCCGGAAGTCCAGGGATGCAGAAGCAGTAAGCCGGCACCCCCACATCTTTTGGATTTCGAGACTCTCTCATTCCATGCATCCAATATTGAGGAGTAGAGGATGAACCCTTAAAGTCTAGAGACATTTTGGACTGATCCTCCGGAGGTGTCCCAAGAAGCAAAGGTTTGATGACGCTGCTGATAGTGGGCTAAAGTCCAACAGGGAGGAAGGGATGAACAAAGGGAAAGAAGACCTTAAAGAGGAAGATCATTGGCAGTCAGATGGGAAAGGGTAACTGTGGGGTCATGTGAAGGCCCAGAATTGGAGGACGAATTTGACCTGGGTCAACTGCAATCAAGGTCCACTTTCATGTTTTTATTGAAGTGTTTTTCTTTAAAAAACCTATGCAAGGAAAAAAAAATGCAACACTAAACTTTCAAAGACCTTGTGTTCCAGATTTGCCCCCTTCCCCCATCCTCTGTCTAGGTGGCATGTGATCCAATCTACTAAAAATATGTGTGAAACCCAAAAGAGGCGCATATATTTAAAGAATTATCTACCTACACAAGAAAACTCACATCAAAAAAAAAAAGGTGGGGGTAGGGGAAGGAAAAAAAATGTACTCAAACCATAATGAAAAGAGTGAATGTAGGATGTTGTGATCCACCCTCAGTTGCCACAGTCCTCTGGCTGGATGTAGATGGCTCTCTTCCTCACAGGACCATTGGAAGTGGGCCCCATCATCTCATTGGTGCAAAAAGCCACCTCCATCAGAAATGATGATCATCTAATCTTGTTCCTGGCAAGGACAATGATCTCCTGCTTCTGCTCATTTCCCTTAGCATCAGTTCATGGAAGCCTCTCAGACCTGTGTGAAATCATCCTGCTGATCGTTCCTTAGAGAACAATGATATTCCATAGCGTTCATATACCATCACTTATTCAGCCATGGTCCAACTGTTGGGCATCCACTGGGTTTCCAGTTTCTGACGACTCCAAGGAGGGCTGCTATCAAGTTCCCCTTGAAGACAGCAAACGGGCCCCTTAAGCACACAGCTCATTCTGTCAGTGCTCCTCCCTGCTTGCCTCTGAAAACACCCTTGGACAGGAACATTTAGGGCCTCTCCTGTGGCTCCCCCTCCCCAAGACTGGCCAAACTGCCAAGGTTCTGGGGTCTTTTTGTCGGGATCTCATTCACCCCATCTCAGTTAGATCCTTTTGTTGTTATCGTTCCTTTTTCTCCTCTGTCTCCTGACTGAAATTTGAGCTCTTGGGGAGATGGATGGCATGGCATATTAGCATTCGACAAGAAACTATCAGCAGGATGATTTCAGAAAGACCCCGGAGAGACTTCCATGAACTGAGGCTAAGGGAAGTGAGCAGAAGAGGGAGAACACTGTACACAGAACCAACCCGATGAGGAGAGGATGCCATCTGACACACATGGCTCTTTTAGACAATGCAGTAATGCAGGGCAATTCCCAGGAACTCTGGAGGGAGAGAGCCATCCACCTCCAAAGAAAGGACTCTGGGGGCTGAATGTGGATCCCAACATCCTCTTTTCAGCATTTCCGTTGTGGTTTACTTGATTTCTATTTTGTTCTCCCCTCTTTTCCCCTTTTGGATGGGAATGTTGTTGTAGAGCATGATCAATGAGGACACATATTGAGAAGAATGGCTCATAGTCAACGTAAATCGAATTCTTTGCTACCTAAGGGAGGGGGTGGGACTGAGAGGAGGGGAGTACACTTTGGAACACAAGGTTTGGCAAAGTGAATGTTGAAAACTCTCTTTGCATGCATTTTGAAAAGAAAAGCAATTCTAGAAAAACAAAACAAAACAAAACCAAAAAAAAACCCAAAACAAAAAACAACCCAATTCAGCCAGCTCTGCTCCCAGGGAGGAAGGGGCAGTGGATTCTTGTGCCCGGGGCTGCATGACCTGGTTATTTACCGGGTGTTCAGAAGGTGGTGTGGAGGCCCCAGGGGACCCTCTGGCTAATGAGCCTGCTGAAGCATGTGGGTGGGGCTGGGCGGTCGGGGGGGAGGGGCGTGACGTCTTGGCGGTTTGGGACTTTGAGCCAGACACAGCTGCTGCCTCTCAAGATGATGGACTAGTCAACTAAGCAATGGAACTCTACAAGCCCTCATGGAAAGGGAGGGAGTCCTACCTGAAGTGGGCACCGAATCGGCTAATGGGCTTCAGTCAAAGGAAAAGCCACAGCTGCCAGATGAGCTCTACAAATGCAGCAGTCTACAGGAAGGAGCCGAGATTTCAGGTGGAACAAGTTGTAGAGGTGCCTCCTGGTCACACTTCATTGGAAAGATGCATCCTGTCAGGAAGAGTGCCCAGGATCACTTCATGACTTTCTCCTGTTCTTGGCCTGCCACTGGGTGTTGATTGAGATTTGGGGAGAGACTTTTCTGGGATTTCCTTTTCTTTTCTTTCTTTTTTTTTTTTATTTGCAAAACATATGTATGGGTAATTCTTCAACATTAACCTTTACAAAGCTTTCTGTTACAAATTTTCCCCTCTCCTCCCCACCCCTCCCCTAGATGGCAGGATATCCACTACATGTTAATTATGATAAAATACTTGACAAATCCAATATGTGTATGCATATTTCCACACTTATCATTGTTGTGCAAGAAAAATCCTATCTACAAGAAAGAAATATCAGAGAAAGAAAACACAATGTAAGCACACATCAATGGAGAGTATGAAAATGTTATGTTGTGGTCCACACCTCACATCCCTCTTTCTGGGCGCATATGGCTTTCTTCACTGAATAATTGGAAGTGGTTTGAAACCTTTCCTTGCTGAAGAGAACCATGTCCATCAGAATTGATCGCCCTATAGTCTTGTTGTTGCCGTTTATAATGATCTCCTGATGCTGCTCATTTCACTCAGCATCAGTTCATGTAAGTCTCTCCAGGCCTCTATGAAATCATCCTGCTGGGCCTTTCTTACAGAACACTAATATTCCATAATATTCATATACCATAATTTATTCATCCACTCTCCAATTGATGGGCATCCATTCCGTTTCCAGTTTCTAGCCACTACAAAAAGAGCTCCCACAAACATTCTTGCACAGATGGGTCCCTTTCCTTCCTTTATGATTTCTTTGGGATATAAGCCCAATAGAAATGCTGCTGGATCAAAGGGTATGCACAGTTTGATAACTTTTTGAGCTTAGCTCCAAATTGCTCTCCAGAATGCCTGGATACCTTCACAGCTCCACCAACAATGCATCAGTGTCTCAGCCTTCCCACATCCCCTCCAACATTCATCATTATCTTTTCCTGTCATTTTAGCCAATCTCACAGGTGTGTAGTGGTACCTCAGGCTTGTCTTAATTTGCATTTCTCTGATCAATAGTGATTTGGAGCACCTTTTCATATGACTAGAAATACTTTTAATTTCATCCTCTGAAAACTGTCTGGTCCTATCTTTTGACCATTTATCGACTGGAGAATGGCTTGAATTCTTATAAATATGAGACAATTCTCTATATATTTTAGAGATGAGACCTTTATCAGAACCCTTAAATGTCAAGATGATTTCCCAATTGATTGCTTCCCTCCTAATCTTGACTGCATTGGTTTTGTTTGTACCAAAACTTTTTAACTTAATTGAGTCAAAGTTATCTATCTGGTGTTCAATTAAGAGTTCCAGTTCTTCTTTGGACATAAATTTATTCCAACTCCATAGGTCTGAAAGGTAAACTATATTCCGTTCCTCTCATTTACTTATAATATCACTCTTTATATCCAGATCTTGAACCCATTGAGATCTTACCTTGCTATGTGGTGTTAAATGTGGGTCAAGCCCTAATTTCTTCCACACTAGTTTCCAATTTTCCCAGCACTTTTTGTCAAAAGGTGACTACTTATCCCAGAAGCTGGGGTCTTTGGGTTTATCAAAGACTATATTGCTATAGTTATTGCCTAGTTTGTCCTGTGATCCTATCCTGTGCCACTGATCTATTTCTTAGCCATTACCAAATGTTTTGGATAACCACTGCTTTATCATATAGTTTTAGATCTGGGACAGCAAGTCCACCATCATCAGCCTTTTTTTTCATTAATTCTCTTGAAACTTGATCTTTTGTTCTTCCAAATCAATTTTGCTACTCTTTTTTCTACATCTGTCAAATAATTTCCTGGGAGTTTGATTGGTATGGTACTAAAGAAATAAATTAGTTTGGGTCGTATTGTCATTTTTATTGTATTGGCTGGGCCTACCCATGAGCATTTCATGTTTTTCCAATTGACTAGATCTGATTTTATTTGTGTGGAAAGTATTTTGTAGTTTAGTTCATATAGTTCCTGACTTTCCCTTGACAGATAGATTCCCAAATATTTTACACTATCAACAGTTATTTTG
>JAJPUD010015499.1:12241-37190 GCA_023553655.1 Myrmecobius fasciatus | reverse complement strand
CATTAAATCCCATATAGTATGGCTTAAAAGACACAAAACTAATATATATTTCTATCCTCAAGCATATTCTCCCATGATATGAAAGGGAAATGCACTATAGTGAAGTACTATAGTTGTCATAATTTTTTTTTTGTCAGTGTGGGAGTCATACAATCTGAAATAGCATTAAAATAAAAAAACCCTTGGTTCTTGTTGCATCTCTCCTAGGAATGTGTGTGTGTGTGCGCAAAATGTGATTTCCAATTCAGAAATTTTATGACTTCTCACATTAGTAGCAAATTAAGTTCAAATCTATGTTATGGACATATGGAATATTGTTCATGATTTTCAAAATTGCTTCCAACTACAAAGACAATATTTTCCCTGACCTTTATTCATAAACATGTAATCTGCTTTTTTTTTTCCTCTTTTGGTGTTTAAGGTATCTGGAAAGTCTGGAAAGACTAGTACCTCTGGTGTGAGGGCTACCAAACCCTTTTCAGGGCTGCTTTCCTCCTTTGGTATCTACTTGATCGATCTAATGTTCACCCATGGCTCCAAGAAATTGTAGCATGTACAGTGGTCACATGCAGTAAATCATTTTGGCAGATGGACTAAACCAAGTTGAAGGTAATTGGAATTCCCAAACTCACAGGCAATTTAGGGCAGTGTCTATTCCAAGCATGTGAAGACTTTCCCTGGTGGGAATGGACAGATAAGAACAATTTGTTCCAATGACCATGAGAGTAATTGAAACAGGTACTGTGAAATGCTTAGGTCTTGGTTAGACATCAAAGACACCAAGGTCATCCACTGCATCTTGAGCCATCATCAATTGTCTTGACTTTGTCCTGACACTGAATTCTGATGACTCTAGAAGAGAGAGTGAAGTTTGGTGACTTTGTGCAACTTTGCCTCACTTAAATCCAGTTTATGCATGAATCAAAAGACATCATCTAAATCATTTTACCATTTTTACCTATCTTAAAGTCCTATGGTAACGGACAAGTGAAGAAGAAGCAGATGCACATAAACTGTGCGTTGTAGTCACAATACTGCACATGTGGCTCAGGCCATAGGGTCAGCTCCTCACTGGAATCAGCAGTAGCATTTGGCAGCTCCCTGAGTGTTTGAGCAGCCTTTTAAGGACTACATTGATCACCTCCTGTTGTGCGGAAGGGACTAAAATTTATTTGATTATCCAAGCCATGATTATTGCTACAGAGAGAAATCCCATCCTATGATTGAAAAACAGAGACACACAGACACAAACACACACTACAAAAACTGCTGCAAATTTGATTTTCCTCACCATCAGTATACGGAATGTGTGCACACCTAGAAACAACCAAAAACTCCAGTAGACCTGAAAGACAAACAGCTCTTATGAGAGAACTCAGCAGCTATCCCATCCAAATAGCAAACCTGAATGAAACAAGGCTGGCAAATGGACAGCTTACTGAAGTCAGAACTGGATACACATTTCTCTGGAGTGGCCATAGTTCAGGAAGTCATGAAGTTTGTCCAGATTTTGTGATCAAAACTAATCTAGTCAACAAGCTTGTGTGCCTATCAAAAGGAGTGAATGACTGACCTATGACAATGCAATTGCTACTTGCAGGAAAACTGTATGCTACCATTATCACAGTATCAATACCTATGGCTCCACCATGATGAGCCCTAGTAAGGTTAAAGAAAAATTTTATGAAGATCTGGAGGCCTTTATCATTAATGTGCCTAGAGGACTTGATTATAATTCTGGGTGACTTTAATGCTAGAGAAAACACCAGACATGGCAGGAAGTTCTTGGGAGGAATAGAGATGGAAACTGCAACTGTCACTTACTACCAAAGATTTGCTCATCTCATCAGTTACATTGTCTTCCTCTTTCCTAAATGTAATAAAATTTTGTGAATATACTCAAAACAAATATTTCCATTTAATAACCTATATGATTGTTTTTTTTTTGATCTATTAAACCTTTTTAATTGCAAAACATCTGTATGGGTAATTCTTCAACATTGACCCTTACAAAGCTTTCTGTTACAAATCCCCCCCCCAGTCTCCACCTCTCCTTTAGATGGCAGGAAGTCCACTACATGCTAATTATGTTAAAATACTTGACAAATATATGTATACATATTTCCACACATCTTGTGCAAGACAAATCGATCTACAAGAAAAAAAATGTAAGAAAGGAAACACAATGCAAGCAAACATCAATAGAGAGCACGAAAATGTTATATTGTGGTCCACATTTCATATCCCTCTCTCTGGGTGTATATGGCTTTCTTCACTGAACAATTGGAACTGGTTTGAAGCTTTTCATTGTTGAAGAGAGCCATATCCATAAGAATTGATCATCATATAGTCTTGTTGTTGCTGTGTATAATGATCTCTTGGTTATGCTCATTTCACTCAGCATCAGTCCATGCAAGTCTCTCCAGGCCTCTCTGAAATCATCCTGTTGGTTGTTTCTTTTTGTTTTTGTTTTTGTTTTTTTTTTATTTGCAAAACATATGTATGGGTAATTCTTCAACATTAATCCTTACAAAGCTTTCTGTTACAAATTTTTCCCCGTACTCCCCACCCCTCCCTAGATGGCAGGAAGTCCACTACATGTTAATTATGTTAAAATACTTGACAAAGAGAATAGATGCATACATATTTCCACACATCATTGTTGTGCAAGAAAAATCATATCTACAAGAAAGAAAAATCAGATAAAGGAAATACAATGCAAGCAAACATCAATTGAGAGCATGAAAATATTATGTTGTGGTCCACATTTCACATCCCTCTCTCTGGGTGTATGTGGCTTTCTTCACCGAACAACTGGAACTGGTTTGAAACATTTCATTGTTGAAGAGAGCCATGTCCATCAGAATTGATCATCATATAGTCTTGTTGTTGCTGTATATAATGATCTCCTGGTTCTGCTCATTTCACTCAGCATCAGTTCATGCAAGTCTCTCCAGGCCTCTCTGAAGTCATCCTGCTGGTCGTTTCTTACAGAACAATAATATCCCATAATATTCATATACCATAATTTATTCAGCCATTCTCCAATTGATGGACATCCATTCAGTTTCCAGTTTCTAGCCACTACAAAAAGGCCTACCACAAACATTTTTGCACATGTGGGTCCCTTTCCTTCCTTTAAGATCTCTTTGGGATATAAGCCCAATAGAAACACTGCTGGGTCAAAAGGTATGCACAGTTTGATAACTTTTTGAGCATAGTTCCAAATTGCTCTCCAGAATGGCTGGATCCATTCACAGTTCCACTAACAATGTATCAGTGTCCCAGTTTTCCCACATTCCCTCCAACATTCATCATTATCTTTTCCTGTCATTTTAGTCAATCTGACAGGTGTGTAGTTTTCTTAATTCGCATTTCTCTAATCAATAGTGATTTGGAGCACCTTTTCATATGACTAGAAATAGTTTTAACTTCATTATCTGAAAACTGTCTGTTCATATCCTTTGACCATTTATCAATTGGAGAATGGCTTGAATTCTTATAAATATGAGACAATTCTCTATATATTTTAGAAATGAGGCCTTTGTCAGAACCCCTAAATGTAAATTTATTGCTTCCCTCCTAATCTTGTCTGCATTAGTTTTGTTAGTACAGAAACTTTTTAACTTAATATAGTCAAAATTATCTATCTGGTGTTCAATTAAGAGTTTCAGTTCTTCTTTGGACATAAATTTATTCCATCTCCACAGGTCTGAGAGGGAAACTATCCTATGTTCCTCTAATTTGCTTACAATATCACTCTTTATATCTAAATCATACACCCATTTAGATCTTATTTTGGTATGTGGTGTAAGGTATGAGTCAAGCCTTAATTTCTTCCACCCTAGTTTCCAATTTTCCCAGCAGTTTTTGTTGAATAGTGAGCACTTATCCCAAAAACTGGGGTCTTTGGGTTTATCAAACACTATATTGTTAAAGTTATTGCCTAGATTGTCCTGATAACCTATCCTATGCCACTGATTGACTGCTCTATTTCTTAGCCAGTACCAAATGATTTTGATGACCTCTGCTTTATAATATAGTTTTAGATCTGGTACAGCAAGGCCACCTTCATCAGCCTTTTTTTATTAATTCCCTTGAAATTCTGACCTTTTGTATTCCAAATGAACTTTGCTACTATTTTTTTCTAGATCTATAAAATAATTTCTTGGGAGTTTGATTGGTATGGCACTAAATAAGTAAATTAGTTTGGGTAGTATTGCCATTTTTATTATATTCACTTGGCTTACCCATGAGCACTTGATGTTTTTCCAGTTAAGTAGGTCTGACTTTATTTGTATGGAAAGTGTTTTTTATAAACTATATGATTGTAAGGAAAATAGACAAACAATGTAAAAGTGATGAAGGCAATGTGTGACTCAGAGTTCTGGATTGATAACAGACTTGTCCTTTCCAACTTAAATATTCTCATTCAATAAAAACAGTGGTTCCAAGATAAAATGACTACCAGAGTCATTAATGTCAACTGATAGGAGCACTTCTCTAACAGTTTGTTGCTAATTTGGAGGGAAAGTTAAGCCAACACATGATTGATAACAGTGGGGCAAAAAAGGAGTGGGCAGTTCTCAGATCCTACTGCATGTAGTGTACACATTGCATTTACTCATCTGGGTCAGAACACTCACAAATATCAAGACTGGTTCTGTTAGAGACAAAGAGCCTGTTAAACATTACCAAACCCCTGCCCCCAAAAAAGAATGCATACCAGCAAGAGGTCTGTTAAACATCACCAAACCCCTGCCCCCAAAAAGTGCATACCAGGAAGCAGGATACGATCAATTACCTCAAGAAAGTGTCAAGCGGGCATCCTGCTTCAAGAGGTCACACATGCACAAAGATAATCACCACATTCCTCCCCTTACTCAATTTCCTGACAAATGGTCAACAGATGTTACATCCTTTGTTATATGAAAGTTTGCTTTGCTACACAACGTATATAAACCCTGTACTTTGCCTCAATAAACGAGCTATTCTGCCCCTATACAGAGTGGTCTCCATTCTTTCCTTTCACAGCCCATCCCCAGGTTGAAGCCTCCCCAGCCTTCGGCTCACAGGCTGATGCGAGATTTCAGGCACCCTTAGTTCGAGACCCGCGGGACGGGTCATGGTTCCACAAAATTGATGGGGAAATTCAGAAGCTGCTAAATAAAAAATGAGAACTCCACAAGGTTTATCAGCAGTATAGTTCATCTATCTCTAAGAACGCAGTATTTAACTCCATCAAAAGGAAAGTACAAAAGAAGCTTAGATGTATGTCTCTTGGCTTAGTAAGAAGGCAGATGAAATTCAGATTTATGTAGACAATAACAATCCATAGAGATGAACGTCTTACTTCCATAGAGTTCTCAATAGACTATCATCAATCAATGCTGAAGCCACTGACCCTTTACCTCATGGTGAAATCATTCCCTTCCAAGCCGAATTGGGCTTCTTTCATGAGCCAACCACCTGGTGCTGATTCTATTACAGCTGAGATTTACAAGATGTATGTTTGGTCTACTGTTTGTTCAAAAGCTGATTGAATTGTTCTCAGTTATATGGTGAGAGGTTAACTTCAAGGAATTTAAAGATAATTTCTTTGTCCATTTCAGTAAAGGTAAAGAAAATAGATTGTTCTCTGATAATCACAGGGAAGGTCTCTCTCTCTCTTAATCATTGCTAGTAAGATCCTCGCCAGTGTAACTCCATAATAGACTAGAAGGTGATCCTCTCCCTGAGAGCCAGTGTGGCTTCAGAAAGGGTTAGGAAATGGTCAATAAGGCATTTACTTTCTGACAATTCCAGGAGAAATGCCAGGAACAGAACAGAGGCGTATATGCAATGTTTATAGATCTGACCAAGGCCTTTCATACTGTCAGTCATGAAGGTTTATGACAAATTATGTCATAATTTGAAAGCTCAGAGAAGCACATCAGTATTGTCTGTCAATTTCACAACATAATGCTTGCCAGGATTTGGGATAACGAATGATGCTCTTGTACTTTCCCAGTCACCAATGGAATGAAACAAGATAGTGTGCTTCTTTCCATGTTTTTAGCATGCTGTTTTCAGCCATGTAGTCAAATGCCTTCAGGGAGGACAAACATAGCATCAGGGTCAATTATCAGATTGATGGTAAATTCAACTTGAAAAGCTGAAACTTAAGTGGAGGGATTATTGGTAGATATATTTTTTTTTTTGGTTTTCAGATAATTGTGCACTCAATGAAGCCTCTGAAGCTGAGGTGCAGCAAAGTATGAATCAATTCTCTGCTGCTTATGCTAATTTTGGTCACACAATTAATACCAAGAAAACATAGGTCCTCTATGAGTTGACATCATCATTCATATGTGGAACAATCCTTTACAATTTTGAAGTAGATAAATTCACCTATCTTGACAGTATACTTTGCAGGAATACACAGTGAAAATGATGCTGATGCACACATTGCCAGAGATGGCTAAGTGTTTGGGAGACCCCCAAAGGAGAATGTGAAAGAGAAGAAGTATTGGACTTACTGTCAAACAAAGTTTGTAGAGCTACTGTGCTAACCTTATTGTTGTATATCTATGAAACATGGACAGTATGCCAGTGTCATGGCAGGAAACGGAATTTCTTCCATTTGAAATGTCTTAAGAAGATTCTGAAGATCACTTGGTAGGTTAAGATACCAGACACCAAAGTCCTTTCATGTAGTAAACTGCCAATCATTCAAACTGTACTGCAGAGTGCAAGTCTGATGGACTGGCCATGTTCAAATGTCAAAGGTACAGTTGTCAAGAAGACTATTTTATGGAGAATTCACTCACAGCAAGTTCTCACATAGTGGTAAGAAAATATGATATAAAGACACTTTTAATGTTTCTCTTAAGAAGTTTGACATGAGAGATACTGGCACAGGATTGCCTAGCATGACATGCCCTCATCAGAAAAAGTGTTGTACTATATGAGAAAAACAGAATTGTTATAGATCAAAAAGTAACATGTGATAGGTACATGTAGAGAACCCACTTGAAATGTTCATATGAACTCTTTGTGCCTGATATGTTTCCAAGCTCATATTAGTCTTGCCAGCCACATTTGAACATAGAATAACTTGAATCTAACATAATGATGTCATTTTGGTTCTTCTTTAAAATGAAGGACACCAAACCAACCAAATCTTCATCATTTCCAATAACAAAAACTCTTGAGAATTTGAGATTTCAAAATGACATTCGTGTGCTTTAAGTTGCCATGTAAACATCTCCATCCTAGCCACCTGTTCTCCAAAATAGAGAAATTTAGCTCAAATTCAGTTCCACTTTTTTAATGAAGATTGGTCAATGAGATTCCAGCTATAAGAATACAAACAATATCCACATGGAGGTCTGGTGAACCTGTTTATAAAATGTATTATGGAATGAACTTTTCCTTCCCTATTTCAGAACATGTTCATCTATCCTCTGTTCCTTTCGGTTTTCTGAATGATGACAAAAAGCATTTTAATGCGTTGCTGAGATGGATGTGAGGGTGCATACAAAAGACTTAAACATTCAAACTTGCTGTCTCTTCCTTGATGGTGAGTCAAGAACTGCTGTAAACTTTTAGGTGGGAGGGGAGGTTGCAGCAACAGAAGGAACAGGCTTCTTTAGATCTCCACCGGGCTACCATGTATTTGTCCATGAACACAAAATGTATTTACTTTTTTCTATATTTGATGTTTTTTTTATTCCTGATCTAAAGTAAATGAGTACTAGAGATAGAACAGATAAGATTATGATCTGGTGAATTTCTAAAGGTGAAATGAAATATCAGAGGTCCTGTAACAGGAGTTACAGGATATAAAATCTGTGGGTAGTGATAGTGGTTAAGCCCAGTGAGAAGCCTTCTCTAAAGAATGATATGCTTGACTGAGCCTGGCAGTGAATTGACATGACAACTGAAACACTGACTACAGCAAGCAAGAGAGAAATTAATACATGGGTTATTCAACAACTGAAAAGAACTTGGTGGGAACTCTGTGAAGGAAAAAGAAAATTACTAGAGCCAGAAAACACTCTATACTTCTCTCCCTTCACCACCCCACACTAGGAATAATTTTATTTATTTATTTTGGTAATTGAATATGTTTTTACTAAAGTTTAAGTTTGGGTTCATTCCCCTCCATAATGGTCTTTCAAGGTTTGAGGTTTTTTTTCAATCTGATGCTTTTTAAAATTGCTTTATAGTATTCTGTTATGTTGATATATTACAATTAATTGAACTTTTCTCCATTATTAGATATTGTGGTTGCTTTCAGAATTTTAAAAATTACATATGCTGCAATAAACTATCTGAACAGAAAGATTTTTTATTTATTTTTTGACAGTACTTTCATAACATATTCCTAAATAAATGATTGGGTCAGAGGGTATAGATATTTTTTATACTTTTACTGTATATTACCATATTACTTTGCAAAAAGATATCATAAGTTTACAATTCCACTAACAGTGAGTACCTATTTTCATATAATATCTCCAACAAACAGGGAGCAGAGCCAAGATGGTAGAATAAAGACAGGAACTCGACCAACTTCTTCCCCAAACTGCTCTAGATTCCTTTAAATAATGACTCTAGACAAATTGTAGAGCATCAGAACACTCCAAAAGACAGAGTAAAACATTTTTCAGATGAAGGCAGAAAAGATGTGTGACATCAGGGTGAGAATCCAGTGTGCAGTCTCAGTATCAGGATAGCCTCAGCCCCAGCCCCAGTCCCAGTCCCAGCCTGACCTCTGAATCAGCATCAGTACTGGTGACTTCCAGACCTCTTAGCCCAGAGACACCAAGGAACACCTGGAAGTCAGCAGAAAAGGTCTGTGGAGCCAGAGTGGGAGCCCAGTGAGCAATCCCAGCATAGGCCATGCCAGTGCAGCCATGGCCCAGGCCCCAGTCCCTGCCCAAATCCCACAGTCAGTGAGGTAGGACCTCTGAATCAGCAGCCATGCTGGAGGCTTCTAGACCTCTGGCCTGGGATCATCAGGAAAACTAAGAAGATTAGCATAGAAGGTCTTTGCCAATTGGCTGGAGGTCTGGTGTGCAGTCCCAGCACAAGCCACATCAGCACAAGCCTGGTTCCAACCCCCATGGCCCCAGCATCAGCAAAGCAGGACTCTGTTCACTTTAGCACATTAGATGTTACTGCTACAATTGGGGCAGGACACTCCTAATAGTTTCAGGGCAGAAAATATTATTTGTGGCCAGGTTACTAGAAGAATCTTTGAAAATTGTAGTGCAAAACTCCTGAAACTTGGGACAATGCACCCTCCACCCTGGAAACAGAGCCCTATTTTAAAAGTTAAAAGCCAAATGATAGACTAGAAAAAATGAGCAGAAAACAAAAAAAAAGTTTCTGACCATTGAATGTTACTAGGGTGACAAGGAAGATGAAAACACATACTCAAAGTCAAAGCTCCTACATCCAAAGCCTCCAAGAAAAATAAAATTGGGTTCAGGCCATGGAAGAGCTCAAAAGGGATTTTGAAAATCAAGTAATAGAGATAGAGGAAAAATTAGGAAAAGAATTTAGAGTGGTGCAAAAGTAAATATAAAAAGCTAACAAGGAGAAGAATGCCTTAAAAACCAAAATCAGCCAATCTGAGAGGAAGTACAAAAGCTCACTGGGTAAAATAATTCCTTAAAAATGGGATTTATCAAATGAAGTTAATGACTTTATGAAAAATAAAGATACAGTAAAACAAAAAAAATGAAAAAAAAGTGAAATAGCTCATTGTAAAAACAACTGACCTGAAAATAGATGAAGGAGAGATAATTTTAAAATTATTGGTTGGCCTGAAAGTCATGATCAAAAAAAGAGCCTGGATATTATCTCTCAAGAAATTATCAAGGAAAACTTTCCTGATATACTAGAACCAGAGGGAAAATAGAAATTGAAAGAATCCACTGATCACTTCTTGAAAGAAATCCCAAAATGAAAACTCACAGGAATATTATAGCCAAATCTTGGAACTTCCAACAAGCACTGAATCTTATTGGTTTTAATTGCATTTGCCAACTTGGTGGGTATGAGGTTATATATTAAAGTTCATTTGAGTTTCCTCTTTTATTATTAGTTGGGTTAGGTATATTTTCTTTCTTTTTTTTTATTAAAAGCTTTTTATTTACAAAACATATGAGTGATTTTTCTACATTGACCTTTGCAAAAAACTTTTTTTTCCAAGCTTTTCCCCTCCTTCCCCCCACCCCCACCCCTAGATGATAGGTAATCTAATACATGCTAAATATGATAAATTATATGACAAAACCAATATATGTATACATATCTATACAGTTATCTTACTGCACAAGAAACATCAGATCTAGAAAGAGAAGAAGAAAAAAAACAACCTAAGAAGGAAAACAAAATGCATGGAAATCTTCACAGAAAGCGTTAAAATGCTGTGTTGTGGTCCACACTCAGTTCCCACAGGCCTCTCTCTGGATGTATATGACTATCTTCATCGCTGAACAATAGGAACTGGTTTGAATCACATCATTGTTGAAGAGAACCATATCCATCAGAATTGATTGTCATATAGTCTTGTTGCTGTGTATAATGTTCTCTTGGTTCTGCTGATTTCACTCAGCATCAGTTCATGCAAATCTCTCCAGGCCTCTCTGAAATCCTCCTGTTGGTCATTTCTTACAGAACAATAATATTCCATAACATTCATATACCATAATTTATTCAGCCACTCTCCAATTGATGGGCATCCTTTCAATTTCCAGTTTCTTTCTACTACAAAAAGGGCTGCCAGAAACATTTTTGCACATGTGGGTCCCTTTCCCTCCTTTAAAATATCTTTGGGATATAGGCCCAGTAGAAACACTGCTGGGTCAAATGGCATGCACAGTTTGATAGCTTTTTGAGCATAGTTCCAAATTGCTCTCCAGAATGGTTGGATCCGTTCACAATTCCACCAACAATGTATCAGTGTCCCAATTTTCCCACATCCCCTCCAACAGTTATCATTATCATTTTCTGTCATTTGAGCCAATCTGACAGGTGTGTAGTGGTACCTCAGAGTTGTCTTAATTTGCATTTCTCTGATCAATAGTGATTTGGAGCACCTTTTCATGTGACTAGAAATAGTTTCAATTTCTTCATCTGAAAATTGTCTGTTCATATCTTTTGACCATTTATCAGTTGGAGAATGGCTTGAATTCTTATATATTTGAGTCAATTCTCTATATATTTTAGAAATGAGGCCTTTATCAGAACCTTTGAATGTAAAAATATTTTCCCAGTTTACTACTACCCTTCTAATCTTGTCTGCATTCATTTTGTTTGTACAAAAACTTTTTAACTTGATATAGTCAAACTTATCTATTTTGTGATTAATGATGACCTCTAGTTCTTCTTTGGTAACAAATTCCTTCTCCCTCCACAGGTCTGAGAGGTAAACCATGGGTTAGGCATATTTTCAAGAATTAAAAAAATTGTAATTCCTTTTTTCAAAACTTAATGTTTTACCAATTATCTATTAAGCATTGGGAATTACTTTTTAGTAATTCCTTATATATTTTATATATCACATTTTTATCAATTTGTCATATTTTCCTTCAATCTCTCATTTTTTCTTTTCTTTTAATTGTGTTGCTTTAAATTTTAATACAGAAGAATGATGATGATGATGATGATGATGTAGATGATGATGTACATCACTGTTGACCTTCAATATTCATTATATTTGATGATTTGAGCTATTCATTTACATACGCTTCACAAATGAGATCAACATTTTATTCAATATTATTATTTGGCTGAAATTCATAGGGACATATGGCATATCATATAGGTCCAAATTCTTCACCCCAAAAAATTAATAACCAATTTTTCAATTTCTTTAAATGATAATGAATTGCTTCCTCAATTTTATGTTTCTAATTCATCAAACACTAATATTTTTTATGCATTTGATTAGAAGTTTGATACATCCTTTGTGTTTCATTGATCTGTTTCTTCTTCCTTCCCTTCCCTTTCCTTCCTTTGCCTTCATTTTCCTTGCCTTGCTTTCCCTTCTCTTGTGTTCCCTTGCTTTCCCTTTCATTCCCTTTTTCCCCCTATTCTTTAATGCTGATCAATTCCACCTAAATGGCACGCAAGCCCAACAAACCCACTTCCCCATGCCCTTATTTTCAGAGTGCTCCAAAATACATCATCTAGTTAAGTTACCCTCATGGTAAAGGAGCCTGCCATTTCTACTAGAACCAGAATCAGTTTCCAAACATTTACCTCAATTAGGACATGCAAGTCATTCCAGACATTCTGAGGGGAGACAGAAGGCAGTATCTATGAAGGAGATGAAAACTCTGTCTTCACCTTATCCACTTCCCTCAAACTCTGGTGAAGATGGCCCACAGACCTGTGTATAAGGGCTCTGAGAATAGCAACATGCCTTCATTTACAAGCTTTGTTTCCAGTCCAGCACATCAACCACCAAAAAATTGCTATTGGGCAAATAGTTCCAAAAGTTATACAGCTAGAAATGTTCCCCTTTCCCTACAGATCATAGACTCTGCTTTCAGCCTCATCCTGAATCACTCATGAAGGGAAGAAACTGATTTAGAGAAAAAAGATGGCAACTCCCTCTGCATATGGTGGTCCCTTTCAACTCAGCCTCCCTGCTTAGCAGTCACAAATACTGAAGAAAAAGAGAAAGTTCTCATTATTATTATTATTATTAAAGTTCATGGTATTATCAAGTGGTCCAACAGATAGAATCTTTTCAGTGGAAATGAATCATGTAGATACATTTCTACAATTAATCTGTTTTGCCAGCATACTTTAATGACCACAGGATTTTCCTTTCTCTCTAACTTGTTGCTGAAACTCTCTATATGTATTTTTCTTCCTTATTGGAATAGGAAGTTTTGAACATTAGAAACTTTCTTGATTTTTTATTCATATCTCCAGCACATGATAGAGTGCTTTGCAAATAGTAAGCACTTATCAGGTACATTTTTTTTTCATTCCTAAATGCTTTGTAATAGGTCCAGAAGTTTGGGAGTGTGATAAATCATAAGGTTTTCTTTTTAGTATGCCCCGTTAATATTCTTGCCTCATTTTTCCATATACATTTCATTATTATTTATGTCTAATTTAATAAAGAAGTCCTAAATTAGGGCTGTTAATCACCTTGAGGAATAATGTCATCACAAACATTCAGGTCCCTCTGATAGTATAGATCCTTTAGATAAAATTATATAGTTTTTACTGTACAGAGTGTATGTATCCCCAAGCAAGTTCAATCACCTTTCATTTGATAATGTTTGCTGTTATTGTAATGGGGTTTTCTTTTGTTTTTATTACATCTCCTTGATCTTCATATTTAGTTATTTTTAATTGTGTCCAACTATTTGTGACCACATTTGGGATTCTTTTGGTATTGGGAGTGATTGGCCATTTCCTTCTTCTCCATCCTTGATCTTTATAACTATTTCCTAAAATTACAAATTATTATTCTTTTTTTGTGGATAGAGCTTGTGTATAGTTATTTTGCTGAACTCATCTATTTATTGTGTTCATTAATATTTTGGCTAAGGTAGTTGCATTTTCTAGATAAATTATCATTACCATCTGCAAATAATGCTATTTCATTTTTCATGCTAATTCCTATAATATCTTTTCTCTGTCTCATTGCAGTAACTGAAATTTTCAATACTGTCAGATAAAAACTACAAAATTTGGCAGCACTGTTTTAATGGGAATCATCTAATGTTTTACTACTGCATATTATGTTGTCAAAAACACTTCTTTTATACAGATTATTTTTATCATGAATAAATATTGAATTTTATTTGAAGTTTATTTCTATACTTATTAAAAAAATCAGTTCTCTTAGGGTTTGCAGTTTATATATTTCAGCATGGTGAAAATCTTTAAAAAATTTTATTTTGAAGCAGATTTTAATTTTTATATAAATTTGTATGATTATTATGAATAATTTTCTTAGTATAGTATAATATGTAGCTAATATTGTATATAATATTTTTATATCTATTTCCATAGGAGAAACTGCACTGTGTACTTTTTCATCTTATCTATGCCTCACTTTAAAATCAACACATTTGTCTCAAAAAGATGTTTTGTTATGGTCTATCATTCTTCATATTTATGATAAGGTAAGTATTCCAGTTGATGGAATACTACTGTCCTATAAAAAAAGATGAACTCAGTGATCTTAGAAAAACATGAGTAGACAAAATAATGAAGACTGAAATGAGCAGAACCATTATTTTAAACACAAATTTGAACAAATAAATCCTTTTAACTATTATAAAAACCCAAATTAACTACAAAGAACATTTGAATGGGTGCACTATCTGCATCCAAAGAACCAATAAATAGCAGTATATATACAATGACTGTATATATGTGTATATGTAGGAATACACACATATATGTGTATAGATAAATAGATATATAAATAAAAATGTATAGACACATATTTTTGTCTCAATGGTAGCTAGTCATTTTGTGGGGAGGGGAAGGAGAGAATGGAAAGAAAAAAATGAAATTTACATTATAACTTTATTATATATCTAAAAGGAATAGTAATTTGTACATACTTAATGTACAGTTTCATGTACAGATTTTTAAAATTTTATATTAGATTATGGAAATGCTTATTTTATTCAGGGAATTTAAAAAAACAAAATGCAAAAATTTCCCCAGTGAGGCTGGGGAAGCTATTGTTTTTAATAGTTTTTGTTGGGGGATTCCCTAATAGGGATAAGGATTGGTCTATAATTTCATTGCTGTAGGGAATGCAAGAGTAAGAAAATTCTTTTTATCAATGCATATTGGCAAGTTTTTTGGTAACTTATAACCTTCAAGAGTTACGCAGATCACTAAGAGGGCAAGTGACTTGCCCAGAATCACCCCCACAGTATACGTCAGAGAAAGGAATTCAACTCAACTTTTCTTGATTTTGAGACCAGGTCTCTAGCTCTTTGTCAATATACCAACTGGGTCTATTATATGATTACCTCTTTCATTATGCCTTATTTTTTTCTTCTGAAACTGTGATATTTAAATTATTCATTTCCTGTTGTGTCACTTGGGGTAATTTTATATATTTGTCTTGAAGATAATTTTCTATTTCCTTTAAATTTTCTAATTTGCTAGAATATAGCTGTGTGTAGCATTGCATTCCTTAATAATATTCTTAATTTTTTAATTGATTGTGACCTTTCTTTTTCCATTTGTAATTTTGCTGATTTTAATATTTGCCTTTACTCTATTAAAAAATAAACTATCCTAATAGTTTATCAATTTATTTTCAAAGAACCAGTTCTTGGTTTTATAATTCAATTTTATTGGTTTCTCATATTGGTTCTCTTTTAAATGCTCTTTCTTTTCAGAATTTCATTTGGATTATTTATTTGTTGTTTTTCCCCTTATACATTTGGTTATAGGCTTAATTTACTTTTTCTCCTTTTCTTGTTATTAATGTAGTCTTCAAAAGATATAAATCTGCCCAGAAGAACTGCTTTGGCTGTTTCCCATAGATTTGGATAGGTGATAACAACAGTGTAATTTTCATTTAACTAATACATTGGATTTCAGTTTTTACATTGTTTTATAATATTTAGTAATATCATTTAATTATCACTTGTATTAAAATCTAAAACACAGTACAGATAATTTATGATAAATTCTTTTTGGATTTATGTAGAGCTTCTCTATGACAATTCTTGTTTATTGCTAAATTGAATGCTGAGATACCTTTTAAGTTTAAATCTATCACCTTCCTTTTTTCCTCCCCTCATATATTTTTAAAGGTTGTTTCTGGGTAGTGTTTTATGTATCTCATTAGGCCCAGCTTATTTAGGGCTTTGATGCTCTTTATTCTTATAAGGACATGGCAGTCTTTTGTATTCATCTTCTCTTGCCTATACTTGATTTGATTTTTTCTCAAGGGTTTTCCAATCTAAGTTGATCCAAAAGGCAGCTGAAATCTCATAAACTGTAAGGAACAATCTCATTCCTGAAGAACAGAACATGAATGATACTTTCCTCTTCTCCTTAGAGACATATAGAATGATGAATGTGGTATAGTAGACAGGATGTCAGATACAGGTGCTTTATCAGTTGATGTTAAGTATTTTTGTTTGTTACCAGGAAAGGTTTGGGAGAGGGAAAATATACTGGTAAATAATTGTGATGTAAAAACAAAAGACATCAATAAAACCATAATAAATAGATGAAAGCCAAGTTGGTTTACAATTTCACTTTTGCTTTGTCTTTTTATCTCCAGTGCTCTCATTGACTCAGGATTTGCATCAGATGATGCTGATCACAGATTATTCTTAGACATACAACAATCATTTGTACTTCCATTCTTCACTTCCTTTGTAGAATTTTAGATGCAGGGGAAGGGGTGCTTTTACCTATCCTTTTCCTGACACTTTCCCAAAATTATATCACCCTTCTCCAAGATACAGTAGATAGCAACTTCTGCCCATCTATCCTTTCATTTTTTTATCACAAATTTTAAGTGACCCCTTCACCCTAAGGATCTTTTCATTTTTATTGAGTCACAGGACCATAGGCCTAGAGGAAGAAGAGACTTAAAAGGCCATTGAGTACAAGCTTTTCATATTACAGATGGGTTTGTCTCCTGTTTAGAGATGTGTCAGAGTCTGGATTAGAACCCACAGATCCAGTGCTCTTTTGGTAACTATTTTCCCTTTTCCCAGCATTATACCAATATCAAAACTAATTTTTAGCATAAGAATTCTGGAACTGATTTTTGTCAGAATCATAAATCAGAAGAAAAAAAAACAGATAGGGATTGTATAGTTCAAAAATTTAATTTTGCTGTGGTGACTCTAAGTACCAAACATATACTCTGTAATCTAATTAGAAGCTTTAGCACACAAATTGAATTAGATACAGTCAACTTGAAACTCTCAACTAGCATGCAATATGCTCATTTTCCAAAGAAATGGGGTATAGACCTGACCCTGCAAAATATTCTATTGAATGCTGGTTCATGAATGTTGATAACATAATAGGGTGTAGGTGTGAGCACAGCTGCCTTCTGGGTAATTGATCCAAAGTTACCCTGAGCAGTACACCTACACTGAGAAGACAGAAACAGCTGTGTATATTTACAAGAAGCAAAGAGAGCAAGGAAGGCAATTCAGCCCAGCAAAGTATATTAGAAAAAGTAATGAAGAAACTCACCTGGGCATAGAGACATCAGAAAAGATGTGTGTGTGTGTGTGTGTGTGTGTATGTGTGTGTGTGTGTGTGCGTGTATGTATATATATATATATAATGTGTGTGTGTATATACATACATACACACACACACACACACACACACACACATATATATATATGACTGTCTCAGAAAGGTCAAAGGCTTTAAGTCACTGATAAAATTTTTTAAAGTATAATTTATACTACTATACATACAAGCTAACAAATATATCTATTAGTAAAAACTTAATCTTAAGATATAGATTAGAAGCATATGCCATATATTTTTCCTAATCATAATTTGAACAGTACTATAAAGTTTATATTATTCTGGTATGTTTGCCAAAAAAAACCCAAAAGGTGTCACAAAGAGTTAGTCACAATGGAAAAGCATCTAAACAATAACACTATACATATGAGATTTATATTTGTGGGAGTACTCAAATATAGATGCAACTTGCAGGTGGCACGGGATAGATATGATCTGATGTGTTGTCTACAAGTCAGAAAATTGAAGTAGAGTTCTGTCTACACTACTAGCACAGGGATGGGGGAGGGCAGTCCAGAGTCAAGGCAACCACTGGTGAGCAATCCAAGGAGGGTATTGGGCTAGAATTATAGCTATTTTCCTGCCTTTAACATCTGGTCATGGGGTATTCAGAACCAAAATGATTATTCAGAATTGCTCTTAGACAGAATAATGTCAGTCAGCTTATATTCTCCAGTTTTTACTCTCTGGGATGATCTTATGATTATAATATACCATTCAATATACAAGAGTAAACAAACTTTTCTGATGAAAGATGCCATATTAGATCAAAAAATGAGAGGCAATTTGGTTTCTTCATTACCTACTCTAATTCCCTTAATCTCTTTTTCTTTTCTTACTGCCAAAGCTAACATTTCCAATACAATATTAAATCATAATAGTGACAGTGGGCAGCCTTGTTTCACTCCTGATCTTATTGGGAATGGTTCTAGTTTGTCCCCATTACATATGATGCTTACTGATGGTTTTAAATAGATGCTACTGATCATTTTAAGGAAAAGCCCATTTATTCCTATACTCTCTAGTGTTTTTAATAAAAAGAGGTGTTGGATTTTATCAAATGCTTTTTCTGCATCTATTGAGATAAATCATATGATTTTTGTTAGTTTGGTTATTAATATAATTAATTATGCTGATAGTGATAAAGGTGGCCTTGCTGTACCAAATCTGAAACTGTATTATAAAGCAGCAGTCACCAAAACCATTTGGTACTGGCTAAGAAATAGAGTAGTTGATCAGTGGATTGGATCACAGGACAAACTAGGCAATAACTACAGCAATCTAGTGTTTGATAAACCCAAAGACCCCAGCTTCTGGGATAGGAAGTCACTATTTCACAAAAACTGCTGGCAAAAATGGAAACTAGCATGGAAGAAATTAGGGCTTGACCCACACCTAACACCACATACCAAGATAAGATCTAAATGGGTTCATGATTTAGACATAAAGAATGATATTATAAGCACATTAGAGGAACATAGGATAGTTTACTTCTCAGACCTGTGGAGAAGGAAAGAATTTGTGTCCAAAGAACTGGAATTCTTAACTGAACACCAGATAAATAATTTTGATTATATTAAGTTAAAATTTTTTGTACAAACAAAACTAATGCAGACAAGATTAGGAGAGAAGCAATAAATTGGGAAATCATCTTTACATTTAAGAGTTCTGATGAAGGCCTCATTTCTAAAATATATAGAGAATTGACTCATATTTATAATTCAAGCCACTCTCCAATCGATAAATGTCAAAGGATATGAACAGACAATTTTCAGATGATGAAATTAAAACTATTTCCAGTCATATGAAAAGGTTCTCCAAATCACTATTGATCAGAGAAATGAAAATTAAGACAGCTCAGAGATACCAGTACACACAGGAAAAGAAACATGGACAGGAAAAGAAAATGACGAATGTTGGAGGGGATGTGGGAAAACTGGGACACTGATACATTGTTGGTGGAACTGTGAACGGATCCAACCTTTCTGGAGAGCAATTTGGAACTATGCTCAAAAAGTTATCAAACTTTGCATACCCTTCGACCCAGCAGTGTTTCTATTGGGCTTATATCCCAAAGAGATATTAAAGGAAGGAAAGGACCCACATGTGCCAAAATGTTTGTGGCAGCCCTTTTTGTAGTGGCTAGAAACTGGAAATTGAATGGATGCCCATCAAGTGGAGAATGGCTGAATAAATTATGGTATATGAATATTATGGAATATTATTGTTCTGTAAGAAACAACCAACAAGATGATTTCAGAGAGACCTGGAGAGACTTGCATGAACTGATGCTGAGTGAAATCAGCAGAACCAGGAGATCATTGTACACAGCAACAATAAGTCTATATGATGATCAATTCTAAAGGACATGGTTTTCTTTAACAATGAAATGTTTCAAACCAGTTCCAATTGTTCAGTGATGAAGACAGCCATATACACCCAGGGAGGGGCCTGTGGGATCTGAGGGTGGACCACAGCATAGCATTTTCACACTTTCTATTGATGTTTGCTTGCATTATGTTTTCCTTCTCAGATTTTTTTTCTTATAGATCCAATGTTTCTTGTACAGCAGGATAACTGTTTAAATATGTATACACATATTCAATTTTAAGTATTTTAATATAATTAACATGTATTAGACTTCCTGCCATCTAGGGGAGGGGGGGAGAGGAAGGAGGGAAAAATTTGTAGCAGAAAGCTTTTCAAGGCTCAATGAAGAAAAATTACCCATGCATATGTTTTGCAAATAAAAAGCTTATTTAAAAGCTCATCTATTCCTCTTAAAGAAACTGCTATTTTGTCTGTATTCTAAACCATAAATATCTTATTTTTTATCTTGGAGAGTAAGAATTACATAATCTGACAATTTAGCCATTGCTGGGGTACTAATACTTTTCATGTTATTTATGTGCAATTTACAAAGAGATCTAATTAGCAGTTTGGGGCCTGAGATAAATTTCTCAAAAGCACTTTATAATTCATAAGATTAAAATGACACAAAAATAATTAAAACAAACTTAGTTGTGATAGAGGAAAGGTACTAATAATCCTGATTCTATAGGAGGGAGGAGAAAAATCAGATTAGTTAGCTCCTTTGGGAGTTGAAAGAGCAGAAATCAGGACACAGGAAGGTTGCTACTTGTGATGCAGATATATTCCCATATAGAACATTATAGGACAGGCTGAAGTGAAGATCACCTGGGATGAAGTTAGGTTAGTAAATGTGCCATCAAAATCTAAGTTTTGCCAATCTAAACATCATATAATTTCTATAAATTATTATTTAAGATTTTTGCACCCTTAACATTTTGGTGTCCTGTGCAAAGTTCAAGTTGCCCCATCTTAGTTGTGTCTATGATTTTTTTCAGGTGATTTCTAGAGATAAATTTTAATATGTTGTCTAATCCAGAGAAATGACTATCGTGAATGGAATTTCAGGCAAAGTAGTAGAGGGAAGCACTATTATAGGAGAGAAAGGAAGATATTGGAAGCAGACAGGTTCCTCTGGGTTTCTGACTCCACAGCATGGAGTATCTCTCCTGTAGGACCACATAGATACAACCAGAGTATCAAGGTATAATAAATGATTTTGTCTGAAGTAGAACTGGTGGGTTATTTTGAATTTTGAATTAGTACTGATGTGTTTCAACATTATATTACTTTTATTTTTGACCTTATCCCTCTGTATTGATTCTTCTATTCAGTAATTCTATTCTTTTCTTTTCTAGCAATCCATTTTTAACAAAGAATACCAAAGAAAAAGGAGAAAAACAAAGCAATATAGAAAAACTAACCCAAACATTGTCTTAGTCTAAAAGATACAGTGAAGAATGCTGGTTTGACCTTCCTTTTCATCACAGTTATTTTTCAACATAAGATTAGAAAATTTTAAATATCACATTAAAAATGTGAGGCCTTGAATGTAGAAGAGAAAAATATTGTGGACAGAGGGCTAGAGCTAGAGTCAGAACAACTGGATTCAAGTTTCAAGTCAAACACTTAATAATGGTATGATTATGGCTACATCACTTTATCTGAACCTCAATTGTTTCACATATAAAATGAAGCTAGTACTTATATTATCTGCCTCAAAGATTTCCAGTATACCTTTAAAATCTTTCCCCTTCCTCTTCTGAGACACTAGAAAGAAGAAATGACATACAAAACTAATTCTGTAATCCAGGACTTTGTGCTAACTTTAAACTGGGGCAATAGCCCTATCTAGAATCCTGGCAAATAGATCCTGGAACTTCTATTGGTTTGAGTTAAGGGACTTTAACCGGAGTTTTCCACATCAGGCACTCCTATCTGATACTAAGGATTAAAAGAAAAAAAGATCTTCCAAACTCTGACCTTGTATTAAGATACAAGAAATCTCCAGTTCCCAGTGACTAAAATGAAATTGAGACTAATCCTAGAAGCTCTATGAACTACCAGTTTAGCTCATACAACAGCACAGAGTTTGCATAAAGAGTTTGGGAAATGAAACTCCATAAAAGCATATTATTTATAATTTTCAATTTTCCTAGAGATCATGAAATAGTGAATCTTTATAGACAAAATTATTTCGGGAATAAAACCAATTCTCATCTTGGATGTAGAAAGGATTAGAGGCCTTAGTTGTTCATCAATTGTCAGTAATTCTTGAAAGATCATGGAGAATGGAATAAGATTCCTAGCATTTGAGAAGGACAAATGTCCAAATTTTTACAAAAGAGAAGTGACAGAAATGTGCAAAGCATAGATCAGTGAGCTTGATTTCTATTCCTGGCAAAATTCTAGAGAGGGCTAGTTAGTGAAGATTTAGGGAATAAAGTGGTGATGACAAAGATCATGACTTTGTAAAATATGTCATGACATTCTCTTTTCTTTGGGCAAGATTACTAGATTACTCCAATAGAGGAATACTGTAGAAATAATTTAATGAGATTGTAATTGATCATTGAACAAAGTCTCTGATACTATTCTTGAGGACAAGATCTACAGATGTACACCACACAATATTTGGGTATATTTGCAACATGTTAAATGACTGATCCCAAAACGTAGTCTTTAATGGGTCAATGTCAACTTGACAGAAAATTTTTAATTGCAAGCCTTGGGCATGTCTTTGATTCTGTGATATTTAATGATATTTTTAGCAAGGACCTGGATAATGTTAACAAATTTGCAGAGACACAAACTTGGGAACAATAGCTAATATATTACATGTAAGATTGAGTCCTAATAAGATGAGATTTTGAAAGTAAGTGTAAAAATCTTATGCTTGTGTTAAAAAAGTTAAGTTCCCAAGTTAAAGATGAGGTAAGTGTGATTGGTTAATAGTTCATTTGGAAAAGATCTCACAATTTTAGTGAGCTCATAAATCAACTATAGAATATGGTATCAAAAAATACAAAAAGAATTTGTATTTGATCTCGTTTAAAAGAAGAAGAATGTCTGGAGTAGAAAGAAAAAATCCCATTCCATTCCGATCACTGAATTTTAGGAAAGACCTTGATAAGCTACACCATATTTAGGAAAAATCTAACAGGAAAGGACATTGGGATTATATGACAAGCCTATGAAAGAAGCAATTAAGTTCAGTAGAGATTGGGCAAATTTAAATGACACAATTGATAGTATGCTGAATTTGGTGCCAGGAAGATTTGAATTCAAATCCTACTTCAGCATGCATTAGATGAATGATCATGGTCAAATCACCTAATTCCTATGAACCTTGTGAAAAATAAAAATAATAACTTATCTCTAGGGTTATTATCAAGATTAAAGGAAATAATCTATGTAAATACTAGCTTGACATAAGGAAAAAAGTTTCTAATATTTCAACATGTCCAAAAGTGGAATAGCACATTATCCCTCAAAAGAGGTTTATAAACAAAGGTAAGATAATCATTAGCCAAGAATTTATAGAATAGATTTTTGCCCAGATATAATTTAAACTAAGAAACAGAATGATAAACTGAATAGAAAACTAGTTTTGGAATTAGGAAGACTTGGATTTCAGTTCTGCCACTTCTATCTACTGTCAACATGAACTTGGGCAAATCACTCACAATAAATTAGAAGATGCTGACCTGCATCCACGGAGAAAATTCCTTAATATGAGAATTTCTATAGAAAATAAATCATAGGTACAGTCTATCCCACTGGGTTGAACTGGATGGCTCTTTGAAGCTTTTGATTCTATAAAGTTTTATAAAATTAAAAAGGTCACTGATAGGTTTGAAGTATCTTCTAGAATCTTGGTAAGATAAATGCTGGAATGCCAATTAGTGTAAGTAAAGGGAATTTAACCCTTCAGTTTCCTGTACCTGTCTTCTTTTCTTCACTCATATTACTGCATTTATATATCAGGCTTTCATGATCTTTCCGAGAGACTATTATCATGGCCTTCTGATTGGGCTCATCATTTCTATACTCTCTCCCTTCCATCATTGGGTTGTTAAAGTAATTTTCCTAAAGCATGCTTCTCCCTTGTACTGGAACGTCACTGGTCCTCTATTGTGTCTAGGGTAAAAAAAGCAAACAAACACAAAACCTACATAATGTACAATTTATCCCTACTCCTCATACCACATTTCCCTCTATTAGTGCTAGCAAAATGTCTTGTACAAAATAGATTTGTAATAAATGCTTTTTTATTCAACTAAATCCAATATTTTATATATTCTAGGAAAATTGGATTCTGCAAACTCTGTGGCAATAAATAGTATTTCTTATATCTATATAATCACGAGCTATCACTCATGTCTAGAATCCTTTCCCTCTTTTCAGATAACCATTGCTTCTAACAAAACTTGTACCAATTGCCATATTCTCTGAGAATTCTTCCCTGACCTCTTCCAAATGTAAATATTGCCTTCTTTATTGAGTTTTCCTAAGTTTTATGTAGCTATCAGCTTATCTGATATTATCCCTCCCCCCTCCCTAAGTAGAAAATAAGGGAAGAATTAATACTTTTTATTTTTAAATCACCTGTTCCCAGAACATAGTACCTGCACATAGTAGGTGCTTAATGATTTTTTTTAGTTAAATGAATAGTTAGCTTTTCGATGATAATCACAAGTGACATTTACATGCCACTCTAAAATTTTCAAAACATTTTATCTAGATCCCAGAGAGTGCAAATAATGATTCCTACAAAGTGGTCACATGTATTTGAATTTGTACTACTTGAAGTTATAATTAAGTAAAGCATGTTAATTGTTCTATTCTAACAATGGAATAGAAATTTGCTGGGGAAAAGCAAATAATGGTACCACTTTAGGAGATTTCTTATTAATTTTAACAGGTATTGACTATATATTATCTCATTTGAGCTTTCAATAAAATATTATAGGTAATATTATCTTTACTGTTTTACAGAAGAGAAAACAGGCTCAGAGAGGCTAAGTGACCTATCCAATCAAGACCACACAGTAAGTATTAGAGAAATTTTGAACCTAAAGGCAGCAGGTTATCCATTCTCCCATGCTACCTTTCTCAGTGTGAGAATTGTTCTATGGTTCTTTAAGAAGTACTTACTTGTGTACCAAGTACACCAATTCTGATTAGTGCTAGATACACAGAGAAAATAAAACAAACAAGAGTCTCTTCCCCCAAAGGACTTACATTTAAAGGTATCCTTAGAGGGGAAAAAAAAACACCAGCAGTTGGGAGATCA
>JAJPUD010015498.1:570-37190 GCA_023553655.1 Myrmecobius fasciatus | reverse complement strand
TGGGAGTTTGATTGATATGGCACTAAATAAGTAGATTAGTTTGGGTAGTATTGTCATTTTTATTATGTTCGCTCTGCCTACCCATGAGCATTTAATATTTTTCCAATTGAGTAGGTCTCATTTTATTTGTGTGGAAAGTGTTTTGTAATTTAGTTCGTATAGTTTCTGACTTTTCCTTGGCAAATGGATTCCCAAATATTTTATCCTATCATCTGCTATTTGGAATGGAATTTCTTTTTGTATCTCTTGCTGCTGAACTTTGTTGGTAATATATAAAAATGCTGATGTTTTATGTGGATTAATTTTGAATCCTGCCACTTTGCTAAAGTTGTGAATTATTTCTAGTAGTTTTTTAGTTGAGTCTGTAGGGTTCTCTAAGTATACCATCATGTCATCTGCAAAGAGTGATAATTTGGTTTCTTCATTACCTACTCTGATTGCTTTTATCTCTTTTTCTTCTCTTATTGCTAAAGCTAACATTTCTAAGACAATATTAAATAGTAATGGTGACAGTGGGCAGCAGTGTTTCACTCCTGATCTTATTGGGAATGGTTTTAGTTTGTCTCCATTACATATGATGCTTGCTGATGGTTTTACATAGATGCTACTGATCATTTTAAGGAAAAGCCCATTTATTCCTATACTCTCTAGTGTTTTTAATAGGAATGGGTGTTGGATTTTATCAAAGGCTTTTTCTGCATCTATGGAGATAATCATATGGTTTTTGTTAGTTTGCTTATTAATATAATTAATTATGCTGATAGTTTTCCTAATATTGAACCAGCCCTGCATCCCTGGTATAAATCCTACTTGGTCATAGCGTACTATCCTGGGGATGACTTTCTGTAATCTCATTGCTAATATCTTATTTAAAATTTTTGCATCAATATTCATTAGGGAAATTGGTCTATAGTTTTCTTTCTCTGTTTTCACCCTACCTGGTTTAGCTATCAGCACCATATCGGTCTCATAGAAGGATTCTTGCAGTATACCTTCTGTCCCTATTTTCTCAAATAGTTTGTGTAGTATTGGAATTAATTGTTCTTTGAATATTTCGTAGAATTCACATGTAAATCCATCTGGCCCTGGAGATTTTCTCTTAGGGAGTTGGTTAATAGCTTGTTCTATTTCTTTTTCTGATATGGGGCTATTTAAATAATTTATATCCTCTTCTGTTAACCTGGGCAATCTATATTTTTGTAGATATTAGTCCATTTCATTTAGATTATCAAAGTTACTGTCATAAAGTTGGGCAAAGTAACTCCTAATTATTGCTCTGATTTCCTCTTCATTGGAGGAAAGTTCTCCCTTATCATTCTTGACACTAACAATTTGATTTTCTTCTTTCCTTTTTCTTATCAAATTAACTAAAGGCTTATCTATTTTGTTAGTTTTTACATAGAACCAGCTCTTAGTTTTATTTATTAATTCAATAGTTTTCTTATTTTCAATTTTATTTATTTCTCCTTTTACTTTTAGAATTTCCAATTTGGTATTTAATTGAGGGTTTTTAATTTCTTCTTTTTCTAGTTTTTTTAATAATAAGCCCAATTCATTGATCTTTTCTTTCTCTATTTTATGCAAGTAAGCATCTAGAGATATAAAATTGCCCCTTATAACCGCTTTAGCGGTATCCCACAGATTTTGGTATGTTGTCTCCTTATTGTCATTCTCCTGGATGAAATTATTGATGGTGTCTATGATTTGCTCTTTCACCCATTCATTCTTCAGGATTAGATTATTTAATTTCCAATTAATTTTTGGTTTATTTTCTCCTGGCCTTATATTGCATGTGATTTTTATTGCATCATGATCTGAAAAGGATGCATTTACTATTTGTGCCTTTCTGCATTTGATTTTAAGGTTTTTATGTCCTAATATATGGTCAATTTTTGTATAGGTTCCATGGACTGCTGAGAAAAAAAAGTAAACTCCCTACTGTCTCCATTCAACTTTCTCCATAGATCTATCATACCTAACTTTTCTAACAATTGGTTTATCTTTCTAGTTTCTTTCTTGTTTATTTTGGAGTTTGATTTATCTAATACTGAGAAAGCAAGATTGAGATCCCCCACTAGTATAGTTTGGCTGTCTATTTCTTCTTGCATCTCTCTTAATTCCTCCCCTAGGAATTTGTGTCCTATTGCACTTGGTGGATATATATTTTGTACAGATATTGCTACATTATCTATGGTACCCTTTAATAAAATATAATTTCCTTATCTCTTTTGATTAGATCTATCTTGGCTTTTACTTGATCTGAGATAAGGATTGCTACCCCTGCTTTTTTTTTGTTCACCTGAAGCATAATATTTTCTGCTCCAGCCGTTTACCTTCATCCTACATGTGTCACTATGTTTTAGATGTGTTTCTTGTAGACAACATGATTTGGGATTCTGGTTTTTAATCCAGTCTGATATCTGCTCCTGCTTTATGGGAGAGTTCATCCCATTCACATTCACAGTTAGAATAACTAATTCTTTATTTCCTGCCATCTTATTTACCCAAGTTATGTTTTCCCCTTTCCTTTTCCCTTTCTCCCTTCCCCCCTCCTCAGTACTTTGCTTTTGTTGGCCCCCTCCCCCAAACAATGCTCCACCCTTTAGATCCACTCCCCCTGTTTTTACTCCTTTCCCCTGATTCTTCTATTTTCCCTTCTATTAGTTTGTCCCTTATTTTTCCTCCTTTCCCTTCCCCTTCCTTCTAGCAACAGACAAGTTTCTATGTGAAATCAAATGTCTGATATACACTTTTAGAGCCCAACCTGATGAGAGTAAGATTTACACAATGCTCATCTCCCTCCCCTCTTTCTCTCAATTATATTAAGTTTTCTTTGCCTCTTCAAATGATTTTACCTTCTTTTTACCTCCTTTTTTTTTAGATCTTATTTTTACCACTTTTCCCCCTCTTTTCCCCAGTATGACAACTTTTTCCCCTCTAGTTCTCTTTTTCATATTATCAAAGTAAAATCAAATTATACCCCCATTCTTTAAGGATACCCCTAGTAGAGATTTAGTTCTGGAGAGTTCTTTCCTTTTTACCTTTTTATGCTTCTCTAGAGTTCTGTGTTTGGAGGTCAAATTTTTTGTTCAGATCTGGTCTTTTCATTAGAAATAGGTGAAATTCTCCTGTATCATTAAATGACCATCTTCTTCCCTGGAAGATGATGCTCATTCTAGCTGGATAGGTTATTCTTGGCTGTAATCCAAGTTCTTTTGCCTTTCGGAAGATCTGATTCCAGGCCCTTCAATCCTTCAATGTGGAAGCTGACAGATCCTGTGTAATTCTAATGACAGTTCCTCGGTATTTGAACTGTTTCTTTCTAGGTGCTTGCAATATCTTTTCCTTGGTGGAATAGTCCTGAAATTTGCCCACGATATTCCTTGGGGTTTTCATTTTGGGGTGTCTTTCAGGAGGTGACCGGTGGATTCTTTCAATACCAACTTTGCCTTCTGATTCTAAAACATCAGGGCAATTCTCTTTCATGATTTCCTGGAAGATAGCATCAAGGTTCTTTTTTTCATCGTGATTTTCAGGGAGTCCAGTAATTCTTAGATTGTCTCTCCTGGATCTGTTTTCCAAGTCAGTTGTTTTTCCTAGGAGATATTTCATATTTTCTTCTATTTTTTCATTTTTTTGTTTTTGTTTGACTGATTCTTGAAGTCTTATTGAGTCATTCATTTCAATTTGTTCAATTTTAGTTTTAAGGTATTATTTCCTTCAGTTGTCTTTTTTAGGTCCTTTTGTAACTGGCCAATTTAATTTTTTGGTTCATTGCATTCTTTTTCCATTTTGCCAATTTTATTTTTCAGTGAATTGTTGTCTTTTTCCAATTCGCTAATTTTGTTTTTCAGTGAATTGTTATCTTTTTCCAATTCACTATTTTTATTTTCTAGTGAGTTGGTGATTTTTTCCAATTCACCAATTTTGTTTTTCAGTGAGTTGTTGTCTTTTACCAATTCACTATTTTTATTTTCAAGTGAGTTGGCGACTTTTTCCCATTCACCAGACTTATTTTCCAGTTTTTCACATCTCTGTTGCAGGGCGATGTTTCCTTCTTGCACTGCTCTCAGTTTATTTCCCCAATCTTCTTCTAGCTCTCTTTTGAGATTCTTTATGCAATCTTCCAGGTAAGCCTTCTGAAAGGGAGACCAGCTTAAGTCCACCTTTGTGGCTTTATCTGGGATTGTTTTTAGAATCTCAGGATCTGGGGACTGCTCTAGTTTCTCTCCATAAAAGCTGTCTATGGTGAGAGCTCTCTTCTTCTTGCTCATGATGTTTAGCTGAGGTATCAGTTAACAGCAGGGAATTCTGCAGCCTCAGCAGCAGCAGCAGCAGTGGCAGCAGCAGCAGGTGGGATTTCAATTTGCCCTGGGGCAGTTTGCCGAGTTGACTTCTGGTCTGGGGCTGATCTGGCTAGATCCGCATTAGGACCACACTTTCAGCTGCTGTCAATCCACCCTTTATCAAAGGTAGACCTGCCAAAGCACCTGCCAGCAAGCAGAGCAAAGTGGCCCAAGGGTCTCCCAGGGACTTCCTGGCAGCCTAAAATCTTCTGGTCCATCCCAGCCCTGGACTTGCACCCGGCTGCACAGTGGCGTCTGAGCGCTGGGAGCTGCTTGATCCCCGCCCGTCTAAAACTGACCTCAGAAGTTCTTTCAAAGTAGATATTTGATAGAAGTGTGTTGTAGTCCAGGTGTTTGGTGAAGCCCTCATTCCAGAAGCAGTTCAGAGGCTCAGTTTGTCTGTGTTTGAGGGAAGGTCTCAGGAGCTTACAGAGAATGCTGTCTGCAGTTCGCCATCTTGGCTCCGCCAGTCCCAAAATACTATTTTTTAAAGAAAAAAATTTTTGCTATAATTTTCAGAGACAGATACTAACATAGGTCACTGCAAGGAGAATTTAAAATTCCCATATTCATATAGTGATTTTTTTTCTTAACCTTATTCACTTTTATTTAGGTAGATTCCATCAAATAAATATACCCAATATAATGTCTGAATTTAAGATAACTTCAGCATAAGGCTGCTTTTACAATCCAACTATTATTTAGATAATCCAACAGTATAATGATTCCATTCATTTTAAAATTTCATAGGAATCACTGAACTTCTGAGCACTTGCCTAATCCAGACAGAAGGATTATTGGCAGCTTTTGCAATGACAGTGTCTGAAAGTCAGAAGGCTTGTGGTACTATTTTTTTTTAATTGACAGAGCAGTGGCCTCCCTGAGGAATTCTTCTGAACTCTTTCCACGTATGTAATCAACACCCTTACATCCCCAGGTAGACATGCACTCACACAATGTACCTCCTTCATGTGGGTGTAAATCCTTTGTTTCACAAGTTCAGAGCTTTGGGAAATGAAAGACGTTTCAATAAGACTTTTAACAAATTATTTCTTTTTGGGGGAAATTCAGGCAGTATCAAAGAGCAGGAAACTAGGGCATCCAATCATCTGAAATGATTTATAGATATTTTCCTGCATTTTAATTGCAGTTTTATTTGTCACCATCATATTTGATTAATGACTTCTTTCTTAGAGGAGCTTCTTCCCCCTGTTTATTATTGGTAAGAAAGGATAAAGTACCCCCAAAATGAACAAGATGACCTTGAGAAAAAGAGTTAGAACCAGTCAGGAAAATAAATGGACTCTACAGTGATAAAAGGAAACCAAAGTGATTAAAGCATAAGAAATGAAAAAATAAATCTTACTTTGTTTTTATTGAATATAGATACAGAACAAATATTTTTGAGTTTGATTTGTCTGTTACTTATAAGTCAGTGAAGGATATTTCTTATAGTCATAAAATAACAACAAGAAAAACGCTATGTTAGGATAAGCATATGTCTTTTCAGAAGGTAAAATATTACAAAAGGATTATATATTATATAATTAGTATTATATAATTCAGTATTATACAATTATGTCATATTATAAAAAGTTTAAATTCTATGGAGAATATTTTCCAAACAATTGAGTAACTTCAATGGCACAAAAAGATAATATATTCTTTATGCAGAAATTTAAGTAAAAATATTCATGCAAAGGTTTCAAATGTCTTTTTCCTTGGCAACAATCAACTAAAAGTAAATTTCATTTGGGACAATTATTGAATTAATTGACCTCTTTGTTAAATATTTCTACCGTGTCTTCATTTGCTTTGAAGTCATTTGAGATTTTTTCTTTTAGGTTAGCGTGAATATCATTCAACTGATTTTAAACTTCTGAGGTTTATTCTTGATTTCACAGCCATCTTATACTACTCAGTAAAATGAATATATAATTCTTAAGGCTTTGAAAAAGTGCTTTTTAAGGAATATACTTTTTTCTCAGCAGTTCATGGAACTTATGCAAAAACTGAACGTGTGTTAGGACCCAAAAACGTCAGAATCAAATGCAGGAAGGAGAAATAGTAAATGCATTTTTTTTCAGATCATGATGCAATAAAAATCACATGTAATATAAGGCCAGGAGAAAATGAACCAAAAAGCATTTGGAAACTAAATAATCTCATCCTAAAGAATGAATGGGTGAAATAGCAAATTACAGACACAATTATTGATTTCATCCAAGAGAATGACTATAATGAGACAACAAACCAAAATTTGTGGGATGCAGCCAAAGCGGTAATAAGGGGAAATTTTATATCTCTAGATGCTTATTTGCATAAAATGGAGAAATAGAAAATCAATAAATTGGGCTTGCCACTAAAAAAGCTAGAAAAAGAACAAATTAAAAACCTCCAATAAAATACCAAACTTTAAATCCTAAAAATAAAAGGAGAGGTTAATAAAATTCAAAGTAAAAAAAATGAATTAATAAATAAAACTAAAAGTTGGTTTTATGAAAAAACCAACAAAATAGATAAACCTCTAGTTAGTTTGATTAGAAAAAGGACAGAGGAAAATCAAATTGTTAGTCTCAAAAATGAAAAGGGAGAACTTTCCACTAATGAAGAGGAAATTAGAGCAGTAATTAGGAATTACTTTGTACGACTTTATGCCAATAAATTTGATAACCTAATGAAATGGAAGAATATCTACAAAAAATATAGACTGCCCAGATTAACAGAAGAGAAAATAAATAGAACAAGTCATTAATCAACTCCCTAAGAAAAAATCCCCAGGACCAGATGGATTTATATGTGAATTCTACCAAACATTTAAAGAACAATTAACTCTAATATTATATAAACTATTTGAAAAAATAGGGAATGAAGGAATCCTACCAAATTCCTTTTATGACACAGACATGGTACTAATATCTCAACCAGGTAGAGTGAAAATAGAGAAAAAAAACTATAGACCAATCTCCCTAATGAATATTGATGCAAAAATCTTAAATAAGATATTAGCAGTGAGATTACAAAAAGTCATCTCCAGGATAATACACTATGATCAAGTAGGATTTATATCAGGAATGCAGGGCTGGTTCAGTATTAGGAAAACTATCAGCATAATCAATTATATTAATAACCAAACTAACAAAAATCATATGATATATCTGCCTCAGGTTCCTAGCTATAAAATTGGGATAATTTCTTATTTCTTTTTGATTAACTTATAAGTGTAGTTTCTAGACCATTCAGATAGTGGTGAAATAATTGATAGGATTGGAGCTGGGTGGGGGATAGGAGAGGGGATCAAGGTTGGGGAAAGGATTGGAATTTGAGTCACAACTTCTATCACAAATTAACTAATAATACTTCTATTGCAATATTACTGCAATTCTCCACTGGAGCTTTATACACACACACAGACACACACACACAAACACACACACACACACACACACACACACACACACACACATGCTTTCATATGTATGAGGCAGACAGAGGTTAAATTACTTGACCAGAATCACACAGTTGTTAATGACTGAAGCTAGATATTCATGCAATTCTTCCTGACACTACATCTAACACCACTGAGTCACCAAGATGTTTTTATTTTCATAGCATTTTATAGTTTACAAAATACCATTTTTAAACTATCATCTTATTAAGGAGGTAATTCAAGCACAATCCCATTTTCAGATGAGGAAACTGAAACTCAGAAAAGTGAAGCAAATTATGTCTCATCACTCAGTTAAATAAAGGGCTTGCACTGGGTCTTGAATAGTTATCAAACTTCAGCTCCACCACACCATGATACTATGCTAGTCTCCCTTCAATGAGGATCAGGATAGTGATATGTGCTATAATGCAAAGCTTCTAAACCCCATATAACATTGCACAACTGAATGAGGGGGGGTGTGCAAAATTATGATTTATTATCAGTAAATGTTCTATTTGTATACCTATTTTATATAACTTTATACCCAGGGTCATTCATGCAAAAATTTTTCAGATGAAAAGGGATTTTGAGCAGAAAATAGTTTGAGTCCTACTCTAGTGATATATGTCCATTATTTAATCAAATCATTGTTGGTTTCTTGTTATGCTAATAAATAATTTTGTGATACTGTAAAATATCAATTAATCTTTCTTGGTCTCCCTTTTCTTATCTCTTAAATGAGTTGGTTGGAATTAGTGATGTTTATGGTCCACTTTAGAGCTAGAATTCTGTTTTAATTTTTCTTTGTATCTTTTTTTCTTTTTTTTTCTTTTAATTTTTAATATGGTTGGTTATTATTATTAGCTATTTAAGAAAGCACTTAAAATAACATTTCCCTCCCATAGTAATATCTTTTCCTCTAATATCTTAAGGTTAATAAAATTTATTCCTGATATCTACATGAGGTGAGGAGCATGGTAAAACTATTTATTCTCATTTTATAGGTGAGAATTCTGAGCCAAAGAAAATATAATAACTTTCCAAGGGTAAGTAATTACCCTGGGACTTGAATTGGTGTTCTTTGTGGTACATTTTAGAAACAGAATTCTGTTTCTATTTTTTCTTTACATTCTTTTTCTGTTTTTTAAATTTCAATTTTGATTTAGAGAGCATTTAAAAGCAAAAACTTTTAAAAATATGCATCAATAAATAAATTTCACATTGTATGTTACAAAAAGTATTGAAACTCAGTTTTTATAAAATGACTAAAATGATTGCTCCACTTTTGCCCTGTACAAAATATGTGATTCTATTCAATTATCCTCTGTATTCATATGTGACTTTGCATATATATGTAGATAAGTCAAGCCCAGTCTTTGACATCCAAAGTTAGTATCTTTAAAGGAATCAAATACATACTAAACATTTTTAATGACATAATTTAAACCAAAATTCAATGTTTCTATAAGCCTTGAACCCATGAAAATGTTTATCTAGGGCAAGTTACTAAGATCAAGAATACACTATACCTTCTCCTAGATGAAGAGCTAACACAAAGAGCTTGTAGATTACCCTACCATATTTCTGAAGGTTATATAGATCCCTTGATTTTCTCAGAAACACATAGTCAGTTATTGAATGAGTTCAAGCTAAAAAAGAAGCCAAATATTATTTCCACTTCCCATTATTTCCTTTTATTCAATATAATTCTTTCTTTTAAAGATAGTACCACTACAAGTTTCCTTGTTCTCTCCACCTGAAATACTAGAATCACTGCTTCAAAGTAAAATAAAGTATATTTACAACTGTCTACTTCTAATCCTCTTCAGAACATCAATGTTTTATATAAACTCATATGTAAGACATAAACTTTTGCATAAATGTACAAAAATGGCTAAAAATTAATTATCATAGTGGGCAGATAAGTGACAGAGTGAGTAGAATGCCAGACCTTGATTCAGGAAAACATCTTTCTGCATTCAAATCTTGTCTCAAACACTTAGTATGTGTGTGACCTTGGGAAAATCACTTAATCTTTTTTGTTCATATGTAAAAATGAGCTGGAAAAAGAAAAGGCAAAGCACACCAGTATCTTTGCAAGAAAACTCCCAAACAAGATTGAATCATCATCATCATCAACCTCATCATCTACATCATCATCATCAGCAGCAGCAGCACTATAATAGCAGGTGGGCAAAGTCTTTCTGGTGCAGGACACTAAAAAAAAAGTGTTTTAATTCTGATTTCCTTATGGCTTGTTTTAGGTTAAATTTCTAATTAAGTGATTCTTTCAGGGCAGTAGCTAAACAATTGATGAAACTTAAGCAAGTTAAATATTGTTAAATGTAAAATACAGCTAAGAAGAAATAGTGAAACAGCAATTATAATCAGAGGAATCCTGGTGAAATGCTAATGCGGCATTTCCATTTTCAAAGTGTGACCTTTCTTACTCCTTCTCTGCAGAATAATGTGAAGCTTTTATAGTCAGTCTTTTTTTAGCTAACCTTCCAGTTAAAAACAAACAAACAAACAAACAATTTTTAATGTATTGCACTTATTTTTATTTTTATATCACAATCCCAACCTTCTTTTTTTTTGTTTTATTCAATATTTATTCATTTGTAAAATACACAAACTTCAAAGAGAGTATACTTTTTAAATTTTTGCTGTTAAATAACCAAAAGAATTTGCTAATCAACATCCCACATGATCAGAAATAGATAGGAAATAGCAATTCTGGCTGTCTTTTTACACAATGCCACATGGTTTTCTAGATTCTCAAAACTCACTTCTATACTTTATGGTATATAGTGCCAAAAAATCAGAAAATCAGAGGATTACTTGCTCTTATCTTGGAGACTTTGGGGTTACACCCAGTTCATTTCCATTTGTATCTTTTAAAGTGAAGTTTAGTTGAAATCTCTAACTGTACTGTCTTCTCCTATTAACATACAGAGTCCCTGAGAGGAAATTTCTTTTTTCTTTCCTATTTATATTCAGTGTTTTGCATGTAGTAATCCTTTACATATTCATTCACCCATTTTGTTTTATTCATTCATTAATCTTTTTCTAACCTCTCTCTAAATTCCTAGTCTGTGTCTCCAGGTTTAAATGAATCATTGTTATTTGAAGAGCTTGGTCAAATTGTTAATAATAATTTAGTAACTTATTTTCTTGACAAAATATTAATTTGTTAGGGTTCCAACAAGCTAGTTGTTTATTTATGTAAACAAACTTTTATCTTCAATTATCTTTTACATTTACATGAATATAATTTTGTTTATGATCTTTTTTTTTCATTATATATATATTTCAGTTTAAACTTCATTGAAGGAAAAGGAATTATTTGAACTCAGACAAACATACAATCAATTATAAACAGAATTAAAATATGGATTAAAGCAACATAAATATTTGCCTCTCCTTCCCTAAGATAGAGCTATGTACTCATAATAATGGATATCAAGGTGATATCTTGTTCATATAAACCAAATTATTTGATTTCTCCCAGGTGATGGACAATAAAATCATGTGGATAAGAATGCTGTTCCATAGAATTATGACAATCTGAAATCAACACATTTAATTAGTATTTAAGCAAAAAAAAATCTCATTTGCCATTTTGGATATTTTCTTATTCTTATAAACTTTCAAACTGAGAATGTTGGCTTTACCTTAAAAATCGCATTCTTTTAAAATACAACAATGAAACACTAAGCTTTTCTTATATTATTCCTTTCTTGTCGATATGATTGTAATTGGGAGGGGAATAATAAATTGGTAAACATGATATCTAAAAATAAGGAATTAAAAAACAGTATTTTATGGATTATTAAAACTGTACATTTTTTCAATTCAGTACATATTTTTGGCTTTCTAATCCCTAGGTAGTAGTACATTGAAGATTGTCAAAAAAAGCCTTTGGGTTGAACAGCAGAACAAAGATGAAGAAGTAACTTTCTTAAATTCCTTTCCAAAGAAATAGAAGAATAGCAAATAAAATTCTGGAGTGGTAGAACCAACAAAAGGTCAAGGTGCCAATACAAGACAATTTAGGAGGTCTGCAGGAAATGTTTGTCTCACTAGAGTGGGGGATCACAGGAGCACAGTGAAGGCTGGCCTTGGGGTAACTGCTTCAGCAAGGCTACAGTCTTGGAGTCTCTCAGCACACAGCAGAAGGGTGAGTGGATAAGTTGTCTCAAATTTTGGAAGAACTCACTACTTAATAAAAATTGCTGGGAAAACTGAAAAACAGCATGGCAGTGAGTGTGACAATTGGAGTGAAGATCTCTCAGGGCTATAGACTAAATTAAACAAAGCCCTGAGGGCCTAATTTTTGTTTTTAGGGTGGAAGGGAAAGTAGAAAGTATTCTGATTTATAAGCTGTCAACATTCCAGTTCCTAAATAAAGAAAGTAAAGCATATATAACCAATTAGAATGTATGTAAAGGTAAAGAGGGGTGGGCTTGGGACTTTCTTTCTTCTGGATTGTATAAAAATCACAAGTGGCTCTCCCAACTCTGGAATACTTATTTGATCCATTGTGGGACTGTCTGGTACTCACGAGTTCCTGAATAAAGCCTTTGTTCTATACTTTGAGATGCCTCTGAAGTATTGATTATTCAGATGAGGGCCTGAATATCTCACACAGCAGTAATTAGATATTGACCAACTAGTTAAGAACCATTACCATATACCAATATAAGTTTAAAATGGGTACATGATTTGTAAAAAAAAAAAAAAGCATCATAAGCAAATTAAAATACTTTTCCTTTCAGGTCTGTGGTTAAGGTATACATTTTAGATTAAATAAGAAATAGCATTATGACATGTAAATGTATAATTTAATTACATTAATTTAAAAGTTTTTGCACAAACAAAACAACACAGTCTATTAAAAGAAAAAAATGGGGGGAGTCACAACAAGTTTTTCTAATGAAGAATTCATTTTCCAAATATAGAGAACTGAGTTAAATTTCTAAAAAATAGCAAATTATGGATATGAAGAGGCAGTTTTCAGAAAAAGAAATTCAAACTATTTATAATTATGTGAAAATGCCCTAAATCATTATTGATTAGAAAAGACAGATTAAAATAACCTGACTTGTCAACTTCACATATATCAGATTATCTAATACTTCAGAAAAGAAAATGAAGCATGCTGGAGGATATATAGATATTCTATATATACTTTGGATGGAAATAAGAACCAATCCAAACATTTGGGAAAGCAATTTGGAACTATGTCTAGATACAAAACTGTGTATAAACTTCAAGCCCAGCAATATCAACCTTAGGTCTGTATACCAATGAAATCAAAGAAAAAGGAAAAGATCTTAATGCAATCATCCAGGTAAGCCTTCTGAAAGGGAGACCAACTTCAGTCTGCCTTTGTGGCTTCATCTGGGATTGCTTTCATGTCAGGTTCTGGGGACTGTTCTATTTTTTCTCCGTAAAAGCTTTCTATGGTGAGAGCTCTCTTCTGCTTCTTGCTCATGATTTAAAGTTGGGATATTGGTCAAAAGCAGAGAAAACTGCAACAATTTGTATTTGCCCTGGGGCAGTTTGCCGAGTTGACTTCTGGTCTGAGGCTGGTCGGGCTAGATTCGCACTAGGACCACGTTTTCAGCTGCTCTCGATCTACCCTTTTCCAAAGGCAGATCTGCCAAAGCACCTGCCCGCAAGCAGAGCAAAGTGGCCCAGGCGTCTCCCAGGGGCTTCCTGGGTGCCCAAAATCTGCCCCTCTATCGCAGCCCTGACTTCCGCCCCGGCTGGAGTCTGATAGCGACCAGTGGCCGATTTCCCCTGAGGCTAACCTTCTCTGGAGTTCTTTCACAGTAGATCTTTGATAGAAGTGCGTTGTAGTCCAAATGCTTGGCGGTGCTGTCACTTAGAAACCAGTTGGAAGACTTACTTTGTCTGGGTTTGAGGGAATGTCCCAGGAGTTCACAGAGAAAGCTGTCCGCAGTTCGCCATCTTGGCTCCGCCCCCCAAAAGGAAAAGATCTTAATGTGTATAAAAGTATTTATAACAGCTCTTTTTGTGGTTGTAAAGAATTGAAAATATGAGATGTTCATTGAATGTGTAATGAATAAATTGTGATGGCATATGAATGTAATGAAATACTATTATATATAAGAAATGTCAAGATGTTGTAGTAAAGACAGGAACTCCTACAAACCATCCAAAATTCCTTCAAATAATGACTTTTTAGGGCATCAGAACACCCAGAAATAGAATATTTTCAAATGGAAGGCAACTTAGAAGCTCAATAGAAAACATCTGTGAGTGGGTGGGAGTCAAGCATGCAGTCCTGGTGCAGGTTGTGTCAGCTCAGCCCAACCTTCAGCCTCAAACCTAATCCCAGTCCCAGCCCTGGCCCATAATCACCAAAGTGGGACCTCTGAATCAGCACAGATGCTCATGTCTTCTGGACCTCTTGGCTCAGGGACAACAAGGAGGACTTGGAAGGTCAGCAGAGAGGCTTTGTGGCAACAGGGTGGGAGATGAGAGTGCAGTTCCAGAATAGGACACTTCAGAACAGCTCCAGTCCCAGCACAGGCCACTGCAGAACAGCTCCAGCCCCAGTCCCAACAAAGAAAGACTCAGCTGCGTTAGCACACAAGATCTTATAGCTACAGTGGGGTGGGTACACATATTCTAGAACCAGAGGGTAAAATGGAAATCAAAAGAATCTACCAATCACCTCTGAAACAGGTCCCAAAATGAAAATTCCCAGGAATATTAGAGCCAAATTCCTGAACTCTCCGGTCAAGTAGAAAATATTACTAGCATGCAGAAAGAAACAAAATGTCGTGGAGCCACAGTCAGAATAACAAAATTTAGCAGCTTCTACATTAAAGAACTAGAGGGCTTGGAGTATGATATTCTGGAGAGCAATGGAGCTAGGATTGCAACAAAGAATCACCTATGCAGCAAAACTGAGTAAAATCCTTAAGAGGGAAAGGTGAATATTCAATGAAATAAAAGATTTTCAAACATTCATGATGAAAAGACCAGAACTGAATAGAAAATTTGATTTTTAAATATAAAACTTAGGAGAATTGGAGATAATCAGGGAAGTTATATCATAAGGGTTTAAATTAGTTTTATCTTTTTATATTCCTACATTGGGAAAATGAAACATTAGTTTCTTATAATAATTTTTCATTATTATGGCGGTTTGAAGGAATACATGTAAATGGAGGGCACAGGTAGGTCTTGAATATGAAAGAATAATATCTAAAAAAATGCTGAGATCATCATGGGAGAGAGAAATGTATTGGAAGAAAGGGAAAGGAAGAAGTAGAATAGTTTTAATTATCAGCCATTAGAAAGTAGAAGTTAGAACCATTAGAAGTAAAGGTTTTGTGCTTTTATTTTTATTTTTTGTTTTTCAGTGGAGTGGAAGAAGGAGAGAAGAGAGTGAGAGGATCTTATTCTCATCAGAATTGGCTGAAAGAGGAAATAACATATACATTCAATATGGCTATAGAAATCTATCTTATCCTGCAGCAAAATTGAAGGGGAATAAGACAGGGGAAGCTGAGAGGGTGATAAAAGAAAGCATATTTGGGAGGGAATAGTCAGTAGCAAAACACTTTTGAGAATGGAAAGGGTGAAAGGAGAGAGAGAACAGAATAAATGGGAGTGAGATACAATTAGCAACAGTAATTGTAAAAAAGAATATTGAAGCAAATTTCTCTGATAAGACCTTATTTCTGAAAAGTAAAAGGAACTGAGACAACTTTGCTAAAAAAAAAAAAAAAAAAAAAACAACAACAACAACAACAAAAAGAGCCTTGCTTGAACTGATAAATGATCAGAAGATATGATCTATGTCCAAAGGGCTGTAAATTCATGTACATCCTTTGGACTAATAATACCATTCTTGGGCATGAATACTAAAAGGGATTTTTAAAAGAAGGGGGAAAAAGTAAAAAATACTATATGTACAAAAATATTTGTAGCAGCTCTTTTCTCAGGGCAAAGAATTGGAGACTGAAGGGATGCTGGTAATTTGAGGAATGGCTGAATAAATTGTGGTATATAAATAATTGTCATGAAATATTCTTGTTCTATGAGAATTGATAAGCAGAATGCTCTTGGGGGAAAAAACCTGGAAAGTCCTCTATGAAATCAAGCAAAGTGAAATATACTGTATACAAAGTAATAGCAATATTCTGGGATGACCATCCATAAATGACTTTGCTATTCCCAGCAGTGCAATAAATAATGCCTACTCTGAAAGACTTATAATGAAAAATCCTTTCCATACCCAGAGAAGAAACTGATTGTGTCTGAATACAGATTGAATCATCTCTCTCTCTCTCTCTCTCTCTCTTTCTCTCTCTCTCTCTCTCTCTCTCTCTCTCTCTCTCTCTCTCTCTCTCTCTTTCTCTCTCTCTCTCTTTCTCCCCCCTTATTTTTCTTTAGGCTTTCTTTTTTTTTTTCTTTTTTAGGGTGGAAGATCCATGTTTTCTTTCCCAACATGACTTCTATGGAAATGTTTTGCATAACTTCACTTGTGGTTTCTTAATGGAGGCAGCAGGTAAGGATAAGAGAGAGAATCTGGAAGTCAAAAGTTTTGTAAAAAATGTAAAAAAAAAATTAAATGTAAATGAGGAAAATATTAAATAGAAAAATAAGAAAAAAAGAAATGCCATGAAGGATGGCTTAAGAAAAAGCCAGGAGATTTATATGAACTGATGCAAAATGAAGTGAACAAAGACAGATCATTTTATACAGTAACAACAAAATTGCATGAATGAATGACTTAGCTATTGTCAAAAATAAAATGATCCAAATACAATGATTTTTCTTTTCTTTTCTTTTTGCTCTTGGTTCTCTTTTGCAATATGTTTAATATAAACCATATTTTGTGTGACTACATTATCTACATCAGAGGGCTTGCTTTTTCAGGGAATGAGGAGGTGGGGAGGGACAAAAGGAATTTGGAACTCAAAAATTATATACAATAAATATTAAAAGTTGGTTTTACATTCAAATTAAATGAAAAAAAATCTTTGAAAATATTATATTAAATAAAATAATGCCCATAGTCAGATGACACATTAAATAATTTTATTTTCTCATAACATTTCATTTTGATTCAAATCAGGAAAACAACCATAATTATCATAATTGATCACCATATAAACCAAAATAAGTTTGTTTTATAAGTAATATAAAATGTCATATATCAAATTCTCACATATTTTCTTTTGCTACCTCTGAAACAACCAAAGGAAATGTTTGCTTGGCCTGCGTAAAGAGGGAAGCCATGAACAATTGAACTCTACAATTGTACTCAGCTTCATTTTACTCAATTTCAGTTTTATTCTGACCAAGAATTCTTATTTCTCAAGATTGCTAAACAAAAGCAAGAAAAAAATTTAGATTCATTGGAAAGGAATGCATTAATGAGCAATAAAATAATTTTGAAAAATAGAGAGAAAAAGAGAAAAAAAAGATTCTATACAATCAGCAAAATGTTTAAAACATGACTCAGAAAATGATAGTCAACTACATTTCCATTCTAGTATGATCATTAGTAGGTTTTGGAAAACAATATCATTAGCAATAAATTCATTCAATTCATCAGGATAAGAATGATACACTCTCTCTTTCTAATTCAGTACTGCTGAGTTGCATAGGACAGAACGTATGTTGAAATTTATAATTGATTAGATCCTTAACCGTCAGCTGTCAGGAAAGTTAACAGAAGGATATTATAAAGATACTTTGGAGCATGGCATCTTTAGCTACTGTTAACCATAGGCAAATAAATAAAAAAGAGTTAACATTTTTTTTCTGTCTTTCTGCCATTAAATATTTGTATTCCCTAAAATTCAAAACAATAATAAAGAAAAGCATCTTGCAAGATATTATCTCCTGTAATCTAAAAATGATATAATTCATTTCTTTTTAGTGTTATGTCCTATGTCATTTGATTCTGAAGTGTTTTAAAAGCAAATTACTTCCATAATACAAGTACTAGAGCATCAAGGTCTAGGCTTTCTCAGACCAGGTTAACCTCTAGAGAGTTCAAGAAAATTGTTAAGTTTTGGGATCTATTTGTTCTCATCAAGATTTGACAATAGGCCATTTCTAAATATGTATTTCTTATGTGTCAAATTTAGGTGAACAGAACAAAGTAAGAGCATTTTAGGTAACTACTCATATGAGATAGAAGGAACCCTATATTTTTTCAACCTATAGAAAATGACAAAATGACCAATATTGCAATGATCTTCTCTCTTGTAAGTTATAGTGCTTATCTCTGAGATCAATTTAGGAATCTAGCCTCATGACATCATCCTGTGTTTGAAAGTCACTTTGAAAGCTTAACAAGATTTCTATAATAGCAACTCTCCTTTCATAGAGCATTATATAGTAGAGGGCAAAGTTGAAAAATGAGTAAATGGCTTGGTAAAAGAGACAAAGAATACTGAAGATAATATCTTAAAAGCAGAATAAGGCAAATAGTAAAAGATATGTGAAAAGTCAGTGAAGAGAAGAATTACTTAGAAATAGAACTGTCCAAATGGAAAGAGAAGTATATGCACATAAAACAACAGCAAAAACAACAACAAATCTCCTTTAATAAGTAGAACTGGTTAAATGGAAAAGGAGTTACAAAAGGTCAATGAAAAAAAATCTTAAAAATTAGAAATGAGCAAATGGAAACTAATGTTTTTATAAGAAACATATTTTATAATAAATTATAAGAAATAATGCAAAACCAAAATAATGGGAAAAAAAAGAAAAATGTAAAATACCTTACTGGAAAAACAAATGACCTGGAAAATAGATCCAGGGGAAACAATTTAAAAAAAATTGGATTACATCAAAGCCATGATAAAAAAGAGAAGCTAGTTATTATATTTAAAGAAATTGTTAAGGACAACTCAGTGGTACCACTACACACTTCTCAGATTGACTAAAATGACAAGAAAAGATAATAATAAATGTTGGAGGCAATATGGGAAAACTGGGACAGTAATACATTGTTGGTGAAGTTGTGAACTTATCCAACCAATCTGGAGAGCAATTTGGAAATATGTACAAAGGGCTATCAAACAGTGCATATTTTTTGATCCAGTGTTTTCTCTATTGGGCATTCTGATGAATGTAGTTCTTTTCAACAGTGAAGTGATTCAGACCAATTCCAATAGACTTGTGATGAAAAGATTCATCCGCATCCAGAAAGATGACTTTGGGGATTGAATGTGGAACACAACATAGTTTTCTCTCTCTCTCCCTTTTTTTTTTAATTAAAGGTTTTTTTTATTTACAAAACACACGCATAGCTAATTTTTCATCATTGACCCTTGGAAATCTTTCTGTTACAAATTTTTCTTTTCTTCCCCCCACCCACTCCCCTAGATGGCAGGAAGTCTAATACAAGTTTATTATGTTAAAATACTTGACAAATCGAATATTTGTATACATATTTATACAGTTATCTTCCTGTACAAGAAAAATTGGATCTATAAAAAAAAATCTGAGAAGGGAAACACAATGTAAACAAATATCAATAGTAAGCATGAAAATGCTATGTTGTGCTCCAACTCAGATCCCATAGTCCTCTCCCTGGGTGTATAGGGCTTACTTCATCACTGAACAATTGGAACTGGTTTGAAACATCTCATTCTTGAAGAAAACCATGTCTATCAGAACTGATCATCATATAGTCTTGTTGTTGCCATGTATAATGATCTCCTGGTTTTGCTCATTTCATTTAGTATCAGTTCATTCAAGTCTCTCCAGGCCTCTCTGAAATCAACCTGCTAGTCGTTTCTTACATAACAATAATATTCCATGACATTCATATACCATAGTTTATTCAGGCATTCTCCAATTGTTGGGCATATATTCATTTGCCAGTTTCTAGCCACTACAAAAAGGACTGCAACAAACATTTTTGCACATGTGGGTCCCTTTCCTTCCTTTAAGATCTATTTGGATATAGGCCCAATAGAAACACTGCTGGGTCAAAGAGTATGCACAATTTGATAACTTTCTGAGCATAATTCCAAATTGCTCTCCAGAATGGTTAGATCCATTCACAGTTCCACCAACAATGTATCATTGTCCCAGTTTTCCCACATCCCTGCCAACATTCGTCATTATCTTTGTCCTGTCATCTTAGCCAATTTCACAAGTACAACATAGTATTCTCATTTTTTTATTGGTGTGTGGCTTGTTTTTCATTTTCTTTTTCCTTTTTTTCTTTTTTGATCTGATTTTTCTTATGCTGCACGATAATTGTGGAAATATGTATAAGAATAATTGCACATGTTTAACATATAGTGGAATACTTGTTGTCAGAGAGGGAGTGGGGGGAAGAGAGGAAAAAAAAAACTTTGGAATGCAAGGTTTTGCAAAGGCGAATGTTGAAAATTATCTTTGCATATATTATGAAAATAAAAAGCTATTGCTTTAAAAAAAATCTAAAAAGAGAATATTCAATTGAAAAAATTTGGCAAGGAAAACTGACCTGATATTCTAGAACCAAAGAACAAAATATAAATTTAAAGAATCAAACAATCACCTGCTAAAAGAGATCCCAAAACAAAAACTCCCAGGAATAGTGTACTCAAATTCCAGAGCTTCCAGGAGAAGTGTTGGCAAGCAGCCAGAAAGAAACAATTCAAGTGTGGCATATAAGCATAAGCATAACAAAAGATTTAGTAGCTTCTACATTAAAGGATAAGAGAGCTTTGTATCTGACATTCCAAAGAGAAAAAGAACATTAAAATGAAGAATTATCAATTTTCAAAATTGATTATAAATCTTCAAGGGAAATAATTTGCATTCAATGAAATGGAGGACTTTCAAGCACTCTTGGAGAAAAGACCAGAGTTGTATAGAAAATTTAACTTTTTAATACAAGACTCAAGAGAAGCGTTAAAAAAAAAAAAAAAAACTTATACAGGAAAGGGAAATCATGAAGAACTGAATAAGGTTAAACCATTTACATTCTTACATGTGATACTTGTAAATCATAAAAAAAAAAACTTTCTCATTAATAGCATAGTTAGAGTTTATCTAGACAGAGGCCACAGGTATGAGTTAAATGTGAAGAGATAATATCTAAAACAAATTAAAATAAAGATATCAGAGGAATGTCTTGGGAGAAAGGGAAAAGCTCAAGATGTAGAATGGGATAATTTGCCTCACATGAAAGAAGTAACAAAAATTTTTTTTATAGTGGAGAGAAAGAGGGCTAGGAGAGAAAGGAAACATTAAGGGGAATTAAGTGAATCTTAATACTCATCAGAATTGCCTCAAAGAGGGAATAAAATATACACTCAATTGGGTATAGAAATCCATCTTACCTTACAATAAAGAAGGAGGGAATAGGATGATAGAAGGGGAATTTGACAGAAAGAGAGCAGAGTAGAGTAGATAGTCAGAAGAAAAAAAAAACTTTTGAGGATGGACAGGATGAAAGGAGAGAGAATAGAATAAATAAGGATAGAGGGAAATTTAGTAAGTAAAAATAAGCAGTAATACCATCCTGAAGTGACTTTCTGTGATAAAGATCTCCTTTCTCAAACATAAAAAATGGAATTAATGATCATGAAGCAGGGAAATAAAAATGACAATAAATATTAAAATATGGTAGGAGGTTATTCAATTGACTAACATTTTTGACTGCCATTAAATATCCCCTATAATCTGGTAACATGATACCTCTTTGACCTTTTCTTATAATGCTTCCCTCCATGTACTCTACATTCTAGCCAAATGTTTTCCTCTTTGAACATCCATAAAAAGTTGCATGCAGATTTTTACCTGCTTGATTTTACTTATGCTGTTTTTTTCTTCTTGAGATGCCTTACCTACATCTTTTCATTTGCTTTCTCCTTTTATCTATCCTTTAAAACCTAAAATTGATGTAAACATCTACCTGAAGCTTTTTCTCTTCTCTTTTCTTTAGGATTCTTATTTGGTGCTTATGAAACTTCAATTAGGTTCTTTCCCTATTACCACTGGTAGTGACAGAAAAGTCCCCAGTGAGCATTCCCCTTCCCATGTCTAAATTACTAATTAACTTTAGTGCAGCTGCAGCTAAAATATTCTTTGCATTTGCAAGTTAGACACTAAGAATGCTTATATTAAGGAAAGCAAAGCCTATTTTGATCCGCTTGCAAAAATTAGTGCATTCCTAATAAAGCCTAACAAACCTTACCCTTCTATAGAAGTAGATTTTATGCTCTGAGACTCCATCCAGTCAAAATTGGCTATTATTACTATGGTATTAATCTATGATTGGAACTCTATAGGGAATTTGAAAAAAAGACTTCCTTTATCAAATGACTTAGTTAAACTAAGGAATATATTTAATATGTAAATTTTTATTGGTAGTATTTTTTTAGATCTTGACTTATTACATTTGCCACTTCTATAAGGAAGCCCATTCCTTATTTTAAAAAAATTAAAGGGAAAATAAAACCTCATATTCTATAAGTTAATCTATATCAAATCCCACAATATATGTAACTTTTTATATCCATAGTCACCTGTGCAAAGAAAGAAGAGAAGAGAAACTGTTGCATTTTTTTTAAAAGTCATGCAAAAGTCAGGAACTATATAAACACAACTACAAAACACTTTCCACACAAATAAAATCAGATCTAATCAATTGGAAAAATATTCCATGCTCATGAATGGGCCAAGCTAATATAATAAAAATGACAAAACTAACTAAATTGATCTATGTATTCAGTGCCACACCAATCAAACTCCCAAGAAATTATTTTAAAGATCTAGAAAAATAATAACTAAATTAGAAGAACATAGAAATACTTTGCCTCTCAGATCTGTAAGAAGAAACGAATCTGTGACCAAAGAAGAACTGGAGATCATTATTGAACACAAAATAGATAATTTTGATTATATTAAGTTAAAAAAATTGTGCAAACAAAACTAATGCAGACAAAATTAGAAGGGAAGCAAAAAATTGGGAAAACATTTTTACATTTAAGAGTTCTGATAAAAACTTTATTTATAAAATATACAGAGAATTGATTCAAATTTATAAGAAATCAAGCCATTCTCCAATTGATAAATGGTCAAAGAATATCAACAGACAATTTTCAGATGAAGAAATTCTAATCATATGAGAAAGTGCTCTAAATCACTATTGATCAGAGAAAAGCAAATTAAGTCAACTTTGAGATATCACACCTCTCATATTGCCTAAGAAGAAAGGAAAAGTTAATGGCAAATGTTGGAGAGGATGTAGGAAAACTGGGATACTAATACATTGTTGGTGGAATTGTGAATGGATCCAACCATTCTAGAGAGCAATTTGGAACTATGCTCGAAGAGTAATCAAACTGTGCATACCCTTTGATCCAGCAGTGTTTCTACTGGATTATATCCCAAAGAAATCTTAAAGAGGAAAAGGGACCCACATATGCAAAAATGTTTGTGGCAGCTCTTTTTGTAGAGACAAGAAATTAGAAAATGAATGGATGCCTATAAGTTTGAGAATGATTGAATTCTATGATAAATAAATGTTATGGAATATTATTTTTTGTAAGAAAAGATCAGCAGGTTGATTTAAGAGAGGCCTGGAGAGACTCACGTAAACTTATGCTAAATGAAATGAACAGAGCCAGGAAATCATTGTACACAGCAACAACAAGATGATATGATTATCAATTCTGATAACCCTGGCTCCTTTCAACAATAAAATGATTCAGGCCTGTTGCAATGATCTTTTGAGAATGAGAGGCATCTACATCCAGAGGAGGACTGCGGGAACTGAGAGTGAATTACAACATAGCATTTCACTCTTTTTTCATGGTTTGCTTGAATTGTATTTTCTTTCTCATTTTCTTTTTACTTTTTCATCTGATTTTTCCTGTGCAGCAAGATAATTTTATAAATATGTATGCCTATTTTGGATTTAATATATATTTTTATCAAGTTTAACATATATTGGATTACATGCCATTTAGGGTAGAGGTGGGGGGAAAGGGAAGAAATTGGAACATAAGGTTTTTCAATGGTCAATTTTTGAAAAAAAAAACTATCTTTGCATATGTTTTGGAAATAAAACAACAAAATTAAAAATCATGCCTTTCTATCTTAGATGTGATGAGTGTTATGATCAATTTTATATAATTATATACTATAATGTGTCATAGTAAATAGAAACATGGCCTCCAAGTCAGGTTTACCTGTATTCAAGTCCAATATCTGACATACAGTGACTGTGTTATTGTACATAGATCACTTAAACTGTTAGTGCTCTAAACAAGTCACTTAACTTTTCAATGCAGTCCTACAATATTTCTCTTATCAACTCACTAAACCACTCTCCATGACTTTTCCAAACCTTGCCATCTTTCCTCAAGTTTCTCATGCCCCTCCCATCCCTCCACTTTAAGCTGACAACTTTGTCTCACTTCAAAGGAAAAAAAAAATCTAGGACATTTGCCATGCACTCCCTTTCCTTCCTTATTCTTCTCATATTACTTCTACTATGTCTTCTGCTATTCATCATTCACAGAGATCTAATCTCATGCCTTATAAGGCTACTCCCCCTGCCTTTACAAGTGATTGCATTTTAACCTTTTTTATTCAACATAACCCACCACCCTTAACTCATCACTTCCATTTTATCAATTATTTTGAATTTTTCTCTGGTGGTTGGCTCATTCCCTCTGTATTAAAAGCCTGTGTCTCCCTTATCCTAAAACAAAACAAAAAAACAAAAACAAAAAAAAACAAAAAACAACAAAAACAAAAACAACAAAAAACAACAAAAAAAAATTTTTACTTGGTCCTTAAATGCCCATTTATTGTTATGCTATATCTTTTCTGACCTTTGTGGCCAGTCTTGAAAAGACACTCTACAATAGGTGCCTCCATTTTTCCTATTCTCACTCTCTTCTAAACATTTTATAATCTAGCTTCTAATATCAACGTTTCAAGAAAACTGCTCTCCCCAAAGTTGCAAAAGATCTCTCAGTTTATTTTGTTTTTTTATCATCCTTATTCCCAATCTCTTTGCAGTGTTTGATTGTGTGTTACCTTCTTCTCATTGAAACTCTTCTTTCTAAGTGTTCTCTCTCCTGTTTCTCCTACTTATCAGACTTGACCTTCTCAGTCTCCTTTGCTAGATCCTCATCCAGAATATGCTTTCTAAATCTGGTTGTTCTCCAGAAAAAAAACACGAAATTTTCTGTGTGGCTTTAAAATCCCTTCATAACCTAGCCCCTTCTTCATTTTACATTTTCTTTTATCTTTCTACCCAGTGTGTGTTCTTTGTTTAAGTGATATTGGTTTTCTTCTATTCAATAACACTTCTATTCAATAATTTAAACTCATTTATATATTTTCTTCGGTTGTCCCCCATTCTGGTAATTTGAGATATCATCACCTCCACTTACTGTTTTTATTTGATTTCCTTTAAATACATCTAAAATCCTAACCTCTGGAAAATTTTTTCAACTTCTTCTTCTTCCTCTTCCTCTTCCTCCTCCTCTTCTTCCTCCTGCTCCTGCTTCTTCTTTTGCTTCTGCTTCTGATCTTCTTTTCCTTCTTTCTGATAATATTTTTTTTCTAGCTGGTTTTAATTCTAATACCTTCCTTTGCAATATTTCCCTTTTTTTGCCTCTTCCATTAGATTATGAAGGCAAGATACTTTGATGATAAGAACTGTCTTTTGCTTCTTTGTTTATCTACTGCACTTAATATAGTACCTGTCAAAGAGCAGATGATTTTTAAATATTAATTGATTTTCTACAAAACTCTCTGAGTAAAAATTGCAATAAAAGATATGAACTTGCATTGGTAGAGAAAGTTAGTTTATCTGGAAGTTTCTATATCAAAGAAATCTTAGATATAGTGCTTTTTTCCCAGACTTGTGTCCCCCCCAAAAGTCTGTACATATTTGTGAGCTATGGAAGTATAGATCAGAATGCTTAATGCACTCTATGTAGTCACTTAATTAAAAAACAAAACAAAACAAAAAAAAAACCCAAAATAATAATTAATCCTGAATGAATGCTATTGGAAATCTTCCCAAATTTTAATTCTACATTTGAAAAGTAGTTTGTGTCCACAAATCTAGTATCTGAATTGTTCAATTCAATTTAGTTAACATTCATTATCATATTGATTCTCACAGCAACCCTTATGAAGTAGCTAGGAGAAGAATGATAATCCCTTATTTTATAAATGAAAAGATGGAGACTAAGATATCTTTAGTGAATAACTTAAAATAAATAATAGCATAGCAACTTGAATCCAGATATTCTGACTTTAAGTTCAATAACATACACAGACAGAAACGCACATATATACACATATTCCCATCCTTTTTAGGCAGTTTAGTATATCATTATTGATATTTTATGTTCATATTCACTTAGTTTAACCTTCAGTTTTAACTTTTTTTCTCCTAAAAACATATTAAGCTTTTATCCAGAAAAGACTAAATTGGTTTTCATTTGCATATTGCAAGGTGAAAAGAACTCTATATTGACTTATTGTGGCAAACAACTGATGTTTATAAATGGAATCTATAACAAGTATAGACATTCGTTTTCCAAACTGGTTACTGGTGGAATTCATAAAGATTAATATAGCCCAAGTCAATGAAGGATTCATTTCACTATTTAGCTGTGGTCTCTTTCTATTATAGTGTTGAAATAAGATTGCCTGGCATTCTGTCATGTAGGTTTAAAAATAGCCTAACAAAAGACAGGAGCTAAATCTAAAACCTGATTAATAAGGAGTGGAAGAAAAAATAAGACAGATTGAAACCGAATTACTTGGGAAATATAATAATCATTTGTGGGAATGGTTTTTCTGATGGTATTGTGAAGGGACAAAAATTTTTGAAGAATCTATGGGAATTTCACAAAATAATTCCCAAATGAAAATGTTTAACTTTAGCCATGCTGTTTTTTGTTTGTTTGTTTGTTTTGTTTTGTTTTGTTTTTTGTAGCCTGACATGAACTATTATGATGCTTCATTCCCAAATCTTGTCTATTTCATAAAGACTTATGTAGGATATGAGGACATATTATACATTTTTTCTTTGAGTACATAAATATATTGTGTTTATATTATTATTTCTGAAGCTAGAACTAATATAAAATATATTATATTAAATATATTGCCTATTATTTAAGCAACCAACTTCAGTTGAAACATACAGAAAAAGTCTGGTAGCTTAAATGTTTTTTTCAGAAATAAATGTTCTTATTGAATATGTCAGCTGTAAGGGTGTTTATATAAACTTATTGCAAATAAAGTATAATTGGAGAGATTTAGAATTGGCCAGCATTTCTTTATACAGTGAAGTGGAAAGAATAGTGGAATTCTATGACTTTTTTTTTTAACCAATTACTTGTTTGACTTTGGACAAATTACTATCAATAATATTACAACCCCAAATTTTCCCATTTGCAAAATAAGAACAGGACCTTAGAGAGTTAATCTCGAAGCTCTTCTCTACCTCAAAATTTTATTGAGAACATTAAAAGATCTCAGCTCCAATTTTTCTTGCCACATTGTCTTATACAAATTAATTTATGAGGATGCTAGATTTAAGCACTTATTTAAATGACATTTTGTGGAAGAATAGACCAAAATAAAAATATATATAATGATAATTAAAAGTGGAATATTGTACAGATTATTTCAGAAATAAAGAAGCTATCTTTTATTTGCTTGATATGTTTCCACACCAAATTAAAAAGATTTGTCTTTGGTTTTTGATACAGAAGATACTTAGGTGATAACAACGCACTCATAATTCAATATTGATTTATTACCTTACTCTTAAAAAAGTTTATGAGAACTGTGCTTTGTTCCACCTTATTGATAACTTTAAACAAATTTCTTTTAATTTGCCCAAGACATACAGAGGAAGCTCTCTTGCATATTATGATTCATTTGCTCAGCTTCCATTTTTCTTGCCACCTTAACTAATGTCGAAATAAGATGAGACAAAATTATTTCCTCTTTTTCTTGTCTTTTCTATTCTCTCCACTTCATAATCACATCTCTTTCAATCTGAATTCATTATCAATAATTTATCTTCATTCTTGGTTTAGAGATGGTCTTTCCCTCTCATTTCTTTTTCTTCTGCTGTCATTATAACATTATTATCATTATCACACCTTACCATGAATTAACTCAGCTTCTCATCCTCATGTTCCCATCAATACTGTTCTTTATTTCCTGGATGGACAGATCATGTAGATCAGATTAAAACTGCTTGAGTCATGAATCATTGTTCTTTTCCATTTAATTGAAAACTGAACCAATTTAAAAATCAGTTTTTAGATAGTTTAATAGGCAAATTTTGTCTTAACTCACAGTTATTCTGTAAAAGAAAAAATAAAGTTAAAAGTTTCAAGTTTCAAGCTACCTTCAAGTATATATGAAACAAAATCTTTCTTCCCTTCTATTACATTATTAGAACATTTTAGTATAAGAACTGAAATCAATGACTCAAAAGTGTATCATGTTACTATTTATATAAAATAGAAATCTGCATCTACTTGAGAGTTCATAGCTCATAGATAATCATTGAGGAGTTGTGGGTATAATGGATAGAATATTATTAGTAATTTTTGATGAATCACAGAAAATGGGGAAAAAACTAGAAAAGTAAGAATAGGCAAATGGTTTCCAAATTTTCAAAAGAAATAAGAAAAATAGCTTTTAAAAATAAAGGTCAATATATTTAATATTGAGATCTGGAAAAACTTTAGAATTAAAACCACAGAAAGTGTTTAGCTTATGAATACATAATTATTTTGACTTCTAAATTGACTTTGTTTTATCTTGATTGATGCAATCAGTATAAAAATACTATCATTTTTGAATATTAGTTTATTCTTAAAATGTAATCTTTGATAAACTTTATTTACTTTAAGATTTAGCTCAGGCAAAGTCAGAAGTTAAGAAATATGAATAATAACTAACAGGTCAAAGAGCAAACAATTATAGTATTATAGTCCCTAACTAATAAATCTCCCTCCCCCTCATAACATAATACATGGCATTGGATTTATCTTCTCTTAATTTGTGTCAAATTATTAAGAGTGGATCAAAACAAAGTTTTGAGGCAGACTACATTTATCTTCAGGATCCCTATTCTTTTATCCTCATTGACATATTTACTCCTACCTTTCCATTTAGTTTCCAACTACACATCCCTGCTCATATCTTAAACTTAGGAAAGCATGTGCTTTCATTCATAAATACACTGGATGAATTAGAGAAGGATAATTTGGTCTATTTTCTATATAGTTTTGCACAGATAGATATTCACAACACAAGAATAATAACAAAAAGATACATTGGATGTTTTAAAACAATGAAAGAAGAGATGGGACAGAGAAGGGAAAAATAAGGAAACAGTTATATCCTAATGAATTTTAAGTAAGAAGAGAAGTTAATAGTGAGAATAGGATTGAGAAGGGCAAACAGAAAATGGGAAAGAGAGAAGAGCAGCCAGAGGGAAAAGTACACTATTTGTTTCCTCTTGTTTGCTCACTTACTTGCAGCCTGACTAACTATCTGTCTCTCTTTCATTTGAGGTTTATGTTATGGGCTTTGTAAGCATCTTAACTGAGGAATGCAGGTGTAATAGTTAAACTTCCTTGTACAATAGCTATCATGTCTCTTTTCATTTTATCTCTTTCTCTCTTTCCTTTACATCCCAGAGATGATCACAGAAGTTGTTAGTATTACTCCAGAGGATGTTGATGAGGACTAAGGGTAGCTTGTCACCTGCCAAATAGTGTTTTTCTGAATCAGCACATTGACTGGAGGCTTTCTTTCTAAGCTTCAGCTAACCTGAGATGAGGATGCTGGGTACTTCCTGAGAATGCCATTCATGAGAAAGGTTGATGTATTATTTATATCATAGAAAATATGACTAATCTGTGTTATTGTTAGAGTGATTTAAATTTTTTTGGACAGGCCCCCCACTTTTACTTTCTTGATTTCCTATAATGCTATGCATTATGAAGCTGTAAGAAAGACTACAAATTAACTTGGGAATGCTATATTATATTTGGCTTCTTTCCCCTCCTTAATTCAATGCTGTTTGCAAGCATTCTTTTCAGAGTTTTTAATTATCTAAAACTCCAAACTAAGAGAATTTTCTACTAAAAAAAAAGGAGTTTTAGAAAACTTTTGGAGAAGAGTATTTTTAACAAAAGGTCCAAAGTATTGTGGCTCCATGGATACATTTCAGATGGTTCACAAACTTAGATGAGGGAAAATGTATGTTTATTTTCTTTTTTTATGTATATACATTTTTATACAGTTGTCATGCTGTACAAGAAAGATATGATCTACAAGAAAAAAAAACTGAGAAGGGAAACAATGCAAGCAAACATCAATAGAGAACATGAAAATGCTATGTTGTGGTACACCCTCAGATCCTATAGACCTCTCCCTGGTGTATATGGCTTTCTTCATCACTGAACAATTAGAACTGGTTTGAAACATCTCATTCTTGAAGAGAACCATGTCTATCAGAACTGATCATCATATAATCTTGTTGTTTCCATGTATAATGATCTCCTAGTTCTGCTTATTTCACTTAGTATCAGTTCATGCAAGTCTCTAGGCCTCTTTGAAATCATTCTGTTGGTAATTTCTTACAGAACAATAATATTCCATGACATTCAAATACCATGGTTTTTTGAGCCATTCTCCAATTGATGGGCATACATTCATTTTCCAGTTTCTAGCCACTACAAAAAGGGCTGCCACAAACATTTTTGCACATGTGGGTCCCTTTCCTTCCTTTAAAATCTCTTTAGGATATAGGCCCAATAGAAACACTGCTGGGTCAAAGGGTATGCATAGTTTGATAACTTTTTGAGCATAGTTCCAAATTGCTCTCCAGAATGGTTAGATCCATTCACAATTCCACCAACAATGTATCAGTGTCCCAGTTTTCCTACATCCCCTCCAACATTTGTCATTATCTTTTCCTGTCATCTTAGCCAATCTTGCAGTTGTGTAATGGTACCTCAAATTTGCATTTCTCTCATAGTGATTTAGAGCATTTTTTCATATGACTAGAAATGTCTTTAAATTCTTCTTCTGAAAGTTGTCTGTTCATATCCTTTGGCCATTTATCGTTGGTGAATTGCTTGCATTCTTATGAATTTGAGTCAGTTCTCTATATCTATTAGAAATGATGTCTTTTTATATGATAATTCTGATGGACATGGCTTCCTTAAACAATAAGATGATTCAAACCAATTCCAATTGTTCAGTGATGAAGAGAGCCATCTCCACCCATTGAGAGGATCATGGGAAGTGAGTGTGTATTCTCATTCTCTTTGTTGTTGTTTACTTGCATTTTGTTTTCTTTCTCATTTTTTTTCCTTCTTGATCCAATTTTTTGTGCAGCAAGATAATTGTATACACACACACACACACACACACACACACACACACACATATATATATATGTACATATATTGGATTTAACAAACATTTTAACATACTTAACATGTATTGGACTACCTGTCATCTAGGGGAGGGGATGGGGGAAAGAAAGGAAGAATTTGGAATAGAAGCCTTTTCAAGGGTCAGTGTTGAAAAATTACCCATGCATATGTTTGTCCATAAAAAGCTTTAATAAAAAAAAAGAATTAAGGCCTTTTTTCAGAACCCTTGGATGTAAAATTTTTCCCCAGTTAATTGCTTCCCTTTTAATTTTGGCTATATTTATTTTATTTATAAAAAAAAACTGTTTAATTTAATATAATCAAAATTATTCATTTTGCTTTTCATAATATTTTCTAGTTCTTTTTTGGCCATAAATTTCTTCCTTCTTCACAAATGTGAAATGCAGACCATTCCTTGTTCTCTTAATTTGCTTATACTACCACCCTTTATGTCTAAACCATGAACCTATTTCAACCTTATCTTGGTATTAGGTGTTATATGTTAGTCAGTACCTAGTTTCTAACATTATTTTCCAATTTTCCCAGCATTTTTCTCAAACAGTGACTTCTTATCCCAGAAGTTGTGATCTTCTGGTTTATAAAATAATATATTTCTATAACTCATTGAGTATTGTGTCTTGTGAACCTAATCTATTCCAGGGATCAGATACTATATTTCTTAGTCAGTACCAAATGGTTTTGATGACAGTTGCTTTATAATGTAGTTTTAAGTCTGGTATAGCTAGACCACCTTCATTTGAATTTTTTTCATTAATTTCCTTGAAATTCTTGGCCTTTTCTTGTTCCAGATGAACTTTGTTATTATTATTATTTTTTTAACTTTGGAATTTCTTGGCAGTTTGATTTGCATGGTACTGAAGAAGTAGATTAATTCTGAAAGAGCAAGATTGAGATTTTCCACTGTCTTTTTTGGTGTCTATTTCTTCTTGCATTTGTCTTATCTTCTCCTCCAGGAATTTGGATGCCATACCACTTTGGGCATACATGTTTAATATTGATATTGCTTCATTATCTATGGTACCCTTTAGTAAGATATAGTTTCCTTCCTTGTGTATTTTTGCTCATTTTTAAAGACTTGGGGTCTGCTCTTAAGTAAAAGGAGTAACAGTTACTTTTGTTTGCCCTGGGGCAGTTCTGCTGATTGACTTCTGGTGCTGGGTAATCATGGTTAGCTCCTGAGTTCTTCTGGTGCTCAGAGGTTTTCAATTTGCCTTTTGTAGAAAATCTGCCAAGCTACTTTCTTGCAACCAGGACAGAGTATATTAAAAGGCTAACAAATGATTCTCATGTGTGTGGAAGCTGCAATATTCTGAGTCCCCACCACAGCTTCTTGCCCCAGGCTCCTTGTGCTACAATCTGAGCTTGGTAGACTGTCCCTTGCCCATTTGAAACAGATCAAGTTATCTTCCTCTGGAAATGTGCTGTACTCTAAATATTTGTGGGTCTTTGACTCCAAAACCAGTTTAGAGGCTTAAACTACTTTTGGTTTCAGAGAAGGTCAGAGGAGGCCACAGAAAGTCTTTTTTGCTCTCTGTCATCTTTGCTACACCCATCAGAAATGATTTGAAGATTTTTCTTAGAGAATTCATTAAGTGATTTTTTTCCTGAAATGCACCTATTTAAATAATTTATTTCCTCATTTTTAATTCTGGGGAATCTTTATTTTTGTAAATATGCATCCATTTCACTTATATTATCAGATTTATTGTATATAGCTGGGGAATGTAGCTCCTGATTAGGACTTTATTTTGCTCTTTATTGTTGGTAAGTTCACTCTTTTCATTTTTGACATTGGTAAATTGATTTTCTTCTTTCTTTTTTCTAATTGAATTAATGAAAGTTTTATCTTTTTGTTGATTTGTTCATGAAACCAATTTTTTTATTATCATTATTTTTTTTATTAAAAGCTTTTTATTTACAAAACATACCAAGTGATTTTTCTACATAGACCTTTGCAAAAAAAAAAAAAAAAAACACTTCCTTTTTTTTCCCAACCCCCCCCCCCTAGATGACAGGTAATCTAATACATGCTAAATATGATAAATTATATGACAAATCTAATATATGTATACATATCTTTACAGTTATCTTACTGCACAAGAAACATCAGATCTAGAAAGAGAAAAGAAAAAAAAAAAAACAACCTAAGAAGGAAAACAAAATGCATGGAAATATTCACAGAAAGTGTTAAAATGCTATGTTGTGGTCCACACTCAGTTGCCTCAGGCCTCTCTCTGGATGTATATGACTATCTCCATCGCTGAACAATAGGAACTGTTTTGAATCACATCATTGTTGAAGAGAACCATGACCATCAGAATTGATCGTCATATAGTCTTGCTGCTGTGTATAATATTCTCCTGGTTCTGCTGATTTCACTCAGCATCAGTTCATACAAGTCTCTCCAGGCCTCTCTAAAATCATCCTGCTGGTTGTTTCTTTTCTTTTTTTTTTAAACATAATGATATTTTATTTTTTCCCAATTACATGTAAACAGACTTTTCAACATTCACTTTTGTAAGATTTTAAGTTCCATTTTTTTCCTCTCTCCCTTTCCTCACCACTCCTCAATACAGCAAGCAATCTGATATTTGCTATATAGCCACTCTCATTTTGAGCATATTTCCATATTAGTTATTTTGTGAAAGAAAAATCACATCAAAAGGGAAAAACTATGAAAAAGCAAAACAAAAAAGTGAAAATGGTATGCTTCAATCTCCATTTAGTCTTCTTAGTTCTTTCTTTAGGTGGAGATGGCATTTTTATGTATTTTCCACCTCAAGTCTATTGGAACTGTTTGGGACATAATTGTCCAGAATATATATGTTCTGTCATAATTGATCATCACACAATCTTTCTGTTACTGTATATGATGTCCTCTTGGTTCGGCTCACTTTGCTCAGCATCTGTTCATGTCTTTCTAGGCTTTTTTTTTTTAAATTTTATTTGCATAACATATGTGTGGGTAATTCTTCAGCAATAACCCTTACATAGCTTTCTGTTACAAATTTTTCCCCCCAACTCCCCACCCCTCCCCTAGATGGCAGGATATCCACTACATGGTAATTATGTTAAAATATTGGCAAATCTAATATATGTATACATATTTCCAAACTTATCATTGCTGTGCAAGAAAAATCTTATCTACACAAACGATATATCATATAAAGGAAACACAATGTAAGCAAACATCAATCAAGGAGTATGAGAATGTTATGTTGTGGTCCACATTTCACATCCCTCTCTCTGGGTGAATATGGCTTTCTTCAGTGGACAATTAGAGGTGGTTTGAAACATTTCATTATTGAAGAGAGCCATGTCCATCAGATTTGATCATCATATTTGATGCCATGTATAATGATCTCCTGGTTCTGCTCATTTCACTCAGCATCAGTTCATGTAAGTCTCTCCAGGCCTCTCTGAAATGATCTTGCTGGTCATTTCTTACAGAACAATAATATCATGAAACCAATTTTTAGTATTGCTTATTAGTTCAACAGTTTTCTTACCTTCACTTGTATTAATCTCTCCATTTATTTTTATTTCAAAATTGTTATTTAATTGGAGATTTTTAATTTGTTATTTTTCTAGCTTTTTTAGTTGCATGTCCAATTAATTGATCTCCTCTTTATTTTATTCATGTAGTTATGTGGAAATATAAAATTTCCTGTAAGAACTACTTTGATTGCATTACATAAATGGTGTTATATTGTCTCATTGTCATTCTCTTGGATGAAATTACCAACTGTTTCCATAACTTGTTGTCTTACCCACTCTTTCTTTAGGATTATATAATTTAGTTACTTATTAGTGTTTTTGGTCTAGTTTTTTCTGGTCCCTTATCCCATGTAATTTTTATTTGATCACAATCTGACAAAAAGATGCATTCACTATTTTTGCCTTTTTATATTTGATTTTTAGGGTCTTATGCCCTAATATATGATCAAATTTTGTGTAAGTTCCATGTTCCCCTGAGGAAAAAAAAATATTCCATTCTGTCCTTATTAAATTACTTCCAAATGTCTTTCTTGCCTAACTTTTCTAAAATTCTGTTCACTTCCTTAACTTATTTCTTTTTTGTCATTCAATTTATCTAGGAAGGAAGGATTGAGATTCTTCATTAAAATAGTTTTTCTGTCTATTTCCTCTTGTAAATTGTCTTTACTTGTCTAAGAATTTAGATTGTATACCACTTGGTGTGTGTGTGTGTGTATGCACACACACACACACGTTATATATGTTTTGTTTTGATATTACTTCATTATCTATTATATCATTTATCAAGATATAATTTCCTTCTTTATATCTTTTAATTAGATCTATTTTTGTTTTTGCTTGATCTGAGATTAGGAATGCTACCCTTGTTTTTTCTTTATTTGTTTGTTTGTTTTACTTCAGCTGAAGTATAATAAGTTTTTTCTTTTTTTATTAAATTTTTTATTTGTGAAACATATGCACAGGTAATTTTTCAACATTGACCCTTGCAAAGTCTTCTGTTAAAAATGTTTACCTCCGGGGGCGGAGCCAAGATGGCGAACTGCAGACAGCATTCTCTGTGAACTCCTGGGACCTTCCCTCAGACCGAGACAAAGTGAGCCTTCGAACTAGTTTTGGAGTGAGGGCTCCGCCAAACATTTGGACTACAAATCAGGGCTGCAATAGAGGGGCGGATTTTAGGCACCCAGGAAGCCCCTGGGAGACTCCTGGGCCACTTTGCTCTGCTTGCAGGCAGGTGCTTTGGCAGATCTGCCTTTGATAAAGGGTGGATCTAGAGCAGCTGAAAACATGGTCCTAGTGCGAATCTAGCCAGATCAGCCTCAGACCGGAAGTCAACTCGGCAAACTGCCCCAGGGCAAATACAAATTGTTGCAGTATTTTCTGCTTTTGACCAATATCCCAACTTTAAATCATGAGCAAGAAGCAGAAGAGAGCTCTCACCATAGAAAGCTTTTACGGAGAAAAAATAGAACAGTCCCCAGGTCCTGACATTATGAAAACAATCCCAGATGAAGCCACAAAGGCAGACTGAAGTTGGTCTCCGTTTCAGAAGGCTTACCTGGAAGATTGCATTAAGAATCTCAAAAGAGAACTAGAAGAAGAATGGGGAAATAAATTGAGATCAGGGCAACAGAAATATCAAAAACTGGAAAATAAGACTGGCGAATGGGAAAAAGAAAACAGTTCACTGAAAAACAAAATTGGTGAATTGGAAAAAATCACCAACTCACTGGAAAATAAAAATGGTGAACTGAAAAACAAAACTGGTGAATTGGAAAAAGACAACAATGCACTGAAAAACAAAATTGGTGAATTGGAAAAAGACAACAATTCACTGAAAAACAAAATTGGTGAACTGGAAAAAGA
>JAJPUD010015497.1:18158-37191 GCA_023553655.1 Myrmecobius fasciatus | reverse complement strand
CCTCCTTTATTTTTACTTTATTTTGCCTCCTTTTCCCCCCTCCCCCCTTTTTCTTTTTCAGTATGGTATCCCTTCCACCTCTAATTTCTTTTCCATTATTATCAAAGAAAAATCAAATTATACTGCCACTCTTTAAAGGATACCTATAGTAGGAATATAGTTCTCAAGAATTTTCCTTTTTACCTTTTTATGTTTCTCTTGAGTTCTCTATTTGGAGGTCAAATTTTTTGTTTAGATCAGGTCTTTTCATTAGAAATAGGTGAAATTCTCCTGTATCATTGAATGACCATCTTCTTCCCTGGAAGATGATGCTCATTCTAGCTGGATAACTTATTCTTGGGTGTAATCCGAGTTCTTTTGCCTTTCGGAATATCTGGTTCCAGGCCCTTCTATCCTTCAATGTGGAAGCTGACAGATCCTGTGTATATCTAATGACAGTTCCTCGGTATTTGAACTGTTTCTTTCTAGCTGCTTGCAATATCTTTTCCTTGGTGCGATAGTCCTGAAATTTGGCCACGATATTCCTTGGGGTTTTAATTTTGGGGTCTCTTTCTGGAGGTGATCGGTGAATTCTTTCAATGCCAATTTTGCCTTCTGATTCTAAAACATCAGGGCAATTCTCTTTCATGATTTCCTGGAAGATAGCATCCAGGTTCTTTTTTTCATCGTGGCTTTCAGGGAGTCTGATAATCCTTGAATTGTCTCTCCTGGATCTGTTTTCCAAGTCAGTTGTTTTTCCTAGGAGATATTTCATATTTTCTTCTATTTTTTCATTTTTTTGTTTTTGTTTAACTGATTCTTGAAGTCTTATTGAGTCATTTACTTCTATTTGTTCAATTTTAATTTTTAAAGTATTATTTCCTTCAGTTATCTTTTTTAGCTCCTTTTGTAGCTGGCCAATTGAATTTCTGGATTCAATGCATTCTTTTTCCATTTTGCCAGTTTTATTTTTCAGTGAATTGTTGTCTTTTTCCAATTCACCAATTTTGTTTTTCAGTGAATTGTTGTCTTTTTCCAATTCACCAATTTTGTTTTTCAGTGAATTGCTGTCTTTTTCCAATTCACCAATTTTGTTTTTCAGTTCACCATTTTTATTTTCCAGTGAATTGGTGATTTTTTCCAATTCACCAATTTTGTTTTTCAGTGAACTGTTTTCTTTTTCCAATTCACCAGTCCTATTTTCCAGTTTTTGATATTTCTGTTGCCCTGATCTCAATTTATTTCCCCATTCTTCTTCTAGCTCTCTTTTGAGATTCTTAATGCAATCATCCAGGTAAGCCTTCTGAAAGGGAGACCAACTTAAGTCTGCCTTTGTGGCTTCATCTGGGATTGTTTTCATAATGTCAGGATCTGGGGACTGTTCTATTTTTTCTCCGTAAAAGCTTTCTATGGTGAGAGCTCTCTTCTGCTTCTTGCTCATGATTTAAAGTTGGGATATTGGTCAAAAGCCGAGAAAACTGCAACAATTTGTATTTGCCCTGGGGCAGTTTGCCGAGTTGACTTCCGGTCTGAGGCTGGTCGGGCTAGATTCGCACTAGGACCACGTTTTCAGCTGTTCTCGATCCACCCCCTTCCAAAGGCAGATCTACCAAAGCACCTGCCCGCAAGCAGAGCAAAGTGGCCCAGGCGTCTTCCAGGGGCTTCCTGGGTGCCCAAAATCCGCCCCTCTATCGCAGCCCTGACTTCCGCCCTGGCTGGAGTTCGATCGTGACCAGAGGCCGATTTCCCCTGAGGCTAACCTTCTCCGGAGTTCTTTCGAGGTAGATCTTTTATAGAAGTGTGTTGTAGTCCAAATGCTTGGCCGGGCCCTCACTCAGGAACCAGTTGGAAGGCTTACTTTGTCTGGGTTTGAGGGAATGTCCGAGGAGTTCACAGAGAAAGCTGTCCGCAGTTCGCCATCTTGGCTCCGCCCCTAAAGTTACTTTTCAAAGGTGCTGTGGATGAAGCTCTTTTATGAAATGTAAATCACTCCACAAATCTTTAAAATGTTTAATTTATATATATATATATATTGTTTTATAATCACTTTTATTTTCTTTTTTGAATCATAATACAATCTTTAATAAGCCCCCAAACATAAATTAGTGGGCAAAGGACTTCTCTTTGAATAATGGGATGTTGGAATGGAGTTTAGCATAAATTAGAATTTGATTAATAGATTTATCATTTTTATTTCTGAAAAAACTCATCCCTATTTCTTCTCTGCCCCTCTATTCCCACTTCTCGAACTCCCAAAAGATTCCTCATATGGTAAAGACTGAAAGAATAAGAGGGGGTAAAAAAACAATTGTAAAACTAGCCAACACCCAGTTCTGATAGTTTATGCACTCTTATATCCAGTCTTCCAACACTGAACAGTAGGAAGGAAAGCAATTTTACTCATTGTGAGCTACCAATGGTACAGTATGAGCTTAAGAGCAGGAGGTAAGGACTCTAGTCCTGATTCTGCCTCTACCTTATCCTTTTAATGTCAGCTTAACCTAAAAGTTCCTTCCTCTCTCTAAACTCTATGAAGGTGCTTCTCTGCAAAACTCTTTGATTTCTAATGTTACCTTCTTAATGATTTTATTATTATCATGGAAAAGTTGGCCTAAGAATAACTATGCTGATGAGTGTGAGACTAACAAAAACTCCCAGAAAGCTCAAAATAGGAATCATCACTCAATGTCATTCCATTCAATTCGCCATTCTATTCATTGTGCTACCTAACTGTCCCGTATCTTAGGAATATCTAAATATTTGTAAGAGTCTGATGGTACAAAGACAGAAACAGCAAATGTCTATATAGAGGTCATTGTGAGGGGGAAAATATTTTGGGAGCTTTAAAGTATTAAATGCATTTTAGTTATTCTCCTTCCTTTGGGTTTAAAAGTTTCCCAGAATTCATTCTTCTATTACCAAACTAATCACATCTTCTTAATCAATGGCTGTAATATCTGCTCTTTGGGAGTGAATCACTGAGCTCTGGGACATCTTTTGGAAGATTGGACATTATGTTATGACATTAAGTTAGTATCTTGGGGGTGGACTTTCATCACATTCGACTCTTTGTGACTTCATTTAGGGTTTTGTGGCAAAAAATACAGCCATTTCCTTCTCCTGTTCATTTTACAGATGAAGAAATGAAGTAAACAGGCTAAAGTGACTTGCCCAGGATCACATAGCTAGCAAGTGTCTGAGGCTGAATTTGAATTCAGGTCCTCTAGAGTCAGCATTCTATCCACTGTGCTACTCAACTGTCCCTTACTAATATGTTAGGAGTTCCTAAATACCTACTCTTTTGAGCCACTGCTTTCAGATCAATTTCTATGTATTTTGATTAAAAGTGTGTTGAAAAATATTTCCCTCATTATAAGGTAAAGTCAGAACCAGAACACTTTTTGCAAGATAAAGGACTTAGAATTTCATAAGTATATGTATCTTTTATACTTTGCAAATCCATCTAGGTGCCACCTAGTCTATTCAATTTTAATTTATTCTACCAAAGGAAGAAGTATTTGAAAGGATGAGAAGTTTTTAATATAAGATGAAAAACAAATTATAACATTTTATACAGGAACAATGTAAAGGAACATGGAACTTATATTTAGACTAGTATAATATTTAATCAAACTCTTGACTTGTATTCAGGTCTTCTTTATATGGGATTTATGGATAATTGTCAAATTTCTGGATTCCATAATGTCTGTCTAAATGATTTCTAGTTATCTTTCCAAGAAGACTTTTGGGTTGAAATAGCATTTTGTTGTTATTTCATAATTTATCATTCCCCTGAAATGAAACCACATGGTGCATTTTTAATTTTGGCTTAATTATATTTTTATTCATCCAAAATTCCTATCAGTCTATTTCTTGGATTAATTTATTCTTATCCCATCATGTCATATGGTGATATTTTAATGGTCTTTACTAGATGGCTTTGTAAGGCAGTTAACCAAAATGTGAAAATGTGTTACTTATTACTGTGTGTGTGTGTGTGTGTGTGTGTGTGTGTATGTGTGTGTGTGTGTGTGTGTGTGTGTGTGAAAGAGAGAGGGGGGGTTGTCTGTTCATTTGTTATTCCTGTGCTGTATATTAATAAGATTAACATTAGGAAATCCTGCACTGAGGTAATGTATGTTTGATATGCATTTTTTCCTATCAGAAATAGATATCTATTAGTGCGACATTTAAACATATTGCTCTATAATGATCAGAATGAGTACATGACAGTACTCAAATATAGGATCATTGATTTTGTACTGTAAGGCACTTAAGAGGCCTTTTAATCAAACCTTTTAATTTTACTGATGAAGAAACTGAAGGCCAAAGTAGATCAAAAATGTGTCCAGTAGCATAAATCAACCATAGATGGGATTTCAATCCAAGACTGAAAGTGGATCCCAGCATGTTGAGGTATAAAGAATACTGGGTTTGGAGTTAGGTAAGATTTGAACATGGATCCTCTGAAGTCACATCTTGTACCTTTCCCACTATATTGTTCCACCTTGTCAGAAAAGGCCTTCTAAAATCTGGGAATGATTTCCTGAAAAATTCTGATATTCCATTCCATCTAGTTGAACACATTTTTGCCATTCTCTTATGCACTTATTTATCATTTGAGTCTATTAGGTTTATCTCAGAATTTAGGGAGAAGGAAAGTAACTTTAAAATTTAAAAAAAAAAGAAAAAAGCTCTTGTCCTACATTGCAATCACAGTCAGCCAGGACAACATTCCTAGTTTCTTTTTCTGAGTCAGACATCTTGAAGGCTGTAGGTGAGGTGGAAATAGGAAAGGGGCAATATGTTTCTCAATATGAAATCCTTTGTGATTTTACCTCCTTTTTTGAAATTACCTTTAGAGTTAGTTTGAGAGACAGTTTTGTTGTAATAAGTGTTTAATTTCCCTGAGGGACTACTTTGGGGAGTAAATAATAATTTAGTTTTATGAGTTCTGTTATTTTTAATAAATTGATTATAGTTGTTACAGATTTAGAGCTGCAGGGAAGGTATTAGTCTCATTACTATATTTCATAACTTCAAGTTAAGAAAAAACTAAAGCAATTAAGAACAGCTTTATTAGCTAATATTTTGTACTACTGAAACAACTGCTTTAAAATTACTCAATGAGTTAAGATCCTACTTCCAATAGAACTACTTTTTCCCCTAATTTCTTTTTGAGTCTCACTGAAAATATTGTTCAGCTAATTTTATAGAATACAGTATCATTGAAAGACATTATGACATTGTCTATCCACGTAATTCCTACTTATCCTAAAGTGGTACTTTAATGCCTCAACAGAGCATAGATTTCACCCTAGGTCCTCAAAGCTTATTCCAGTGGAGTTCCTATTTTGTGTATGTATGTTTGTGTGTGTGTGTGTATCAATTTAGATTTTAGAGATTAGATTATTTAGAAATTAGAGATTAGAAATTTAGAGACTTTGTATATGCATCCTGTACCATCCAGTTAAATGAGGATCAGTATATCTTATTAAAGCTTTTTAATTGCAAAACATATGTATGGGTAATTCTTCAACAATGACCCTTATAAAGCTTTCTGTTACAAATTTTTCCCCCCTAGTCCCCACCCCTCCCCTAGATGGCAGGAAGTCCACTACATGTTGTTTATGTTAAAATATTTGACAAATCGAATATATGTATGCATATTTTCTTGCTGTGCAAGAAAAATCGTGTCTACAAGAGAAAGGAAATACAATGCAAGCAAACATCAATAAAGAGCATGAAAATGTTATGTTGTGGTCCACATTTCATATTCCTCTCTCTAGGTGTATATGGCTTTCTTCACTGAAAAACTGGAACTGGTTTGAAGCATTTCATTGTTGAAGAGAGCCATGTCCATCAGAATTGGATCAGTATATCTTAATACCAAAATACTTATTGCCAGACAGTTGGTAAATACATGCTTGTATCACACATAAGAAATTTGGTCATGTAGTCAGGAAGACCTGAATTCATTTCTAGTTTTACACAGTGGCTATGTGACCCTCTACAAAGCACTTAACTTCTCAGTTCAACTGGTGTCAGACTCGAATAGAAATGGGGTCACTCCCTGCAGACCCTTGATTTAGAAAAACACATATTAACATTTTGTTCTTTTTTTTATTTTATTAAACATTTTCCTATTATGTTTTAGAATATTTTTGACACATCTCCAGGAAATGTTCTAATAATTTAAATTATAAAGTTGCGACAAACTTTGATAGTGGAATTACTCAATGGATGCTTCTTGCACCAATTAAATAGGTACATTCATACACTCAAAAATCATACCTGGATCCACTTACACATATATACATACACATACACATTTACATATATTCCACATTAGAGACTAGTGTAGACAGACACAATTCTACTTCTAGAGATTATATTCTGTTCAAGATATGTGAAACATACATATCTGTATGTTTGTATGTATATATGCTCATCTCTCTGTGTATGTATTTGAGATAATTACCAAACTGGACAAATTTGAACTGGACAAAATTATAAGAATCCTCAAGCTTTTATAGTCATCTTTCATAGTAAGGAGGGTAGAGAAATGGAAAAGGGAACAGAAATGCTAAGAATGACATCTTTTAAACCACCCCTAAACATTTGTTTATGATTCATTGAAGGACATGGATAAAACAAAATCATACAAGATGAGGAGGAATGCATTCATTTTATTTAAGCCTTTCAGCTAGGATTTCATCTCTGCTAATGGAGAAAATACCCATCCCAATGACATCACAGATCCATCAAAGAACTGTCATATTGCAATTAATCCCTAATGAATGTAAGAAGGGTTTAATCATAGCTGAAGAAACCAGAGACATACTTCTCAAAGAACTTACTGACTTACTTCATCAGGGAAATGAGATGTGCCTTGTGCGAACATTGCCATTCAAATGCCCATCTGTGTTCAGGAGAGAGAATAGATTGTTTTTCCCTTGGTTCTCGGTTTAAATGTGAAATTCATGCTGCCATTTTTTTTTTTGTTAGTAGCTGACAGCTCACTTATAATGCTGCTGAGAAGATATAGTGGCTGATTAGTAAGGGACTACAATGCTCTACTTGTCAGGGCATTTTCTCCCCTTTGGCTACGTTTAACAAACTCAGAGGAAAGGCAGTGGAGATGGAAAGAGACTGAGGAATGTGCTGTTTAATCTGAAATCTCAAAGTCTAAAAATAAAAACCAAACAGATTTAGTATTTGATGGACCCAGAATGATTTGTGTATGTGTGTGTGCATGCATGTCTGGGAAATGAAGATTTACAATAATTTTTAATCTTTTAGGTAGCTTATAGATGTCATATACATAACTGGTCAGGTTTTATTACCATCTTCTGATATTTATGTATACAATAATAGGAAATAGGGCTTATAAACATTTTCCTCACCAACACATCTTAATCAATGTCAAGAATATTAATGCTACATTTTAGATGTTGCATGAGTTTGAGTTAATATTTTATAAAACCTGAGTTAATGTAAAAAAAGTCAAAGGCAAGAATTTCATGCCACCTTATAATTATGAAGGGCAATAGGTTCCTATTTGAAAGTAGTAGGACAAAATGAAGAGAGAGTTGACCTCTGAGTCTAGATGATCTCTGATGTACACTGACTGAATGAACCTAAACAAGTCATTTATCCTCTCAATTGCCCTCACCACCCCCACCAAAACAAGGAAAAAAACTAGCTTAAATTTATAAATTATAACACAGTTGTTGAAATGCCTGAGGCAAATGAGGTTAAGTGACTTGCCCAGGGTCACACAGCTAGGGAATGTTAAGTGTCTGAGACCAGATTTGAACTCAGGTCTTCCTGACTTCAGGGCTGGTGCTCTATCCACTGCGCCACCTAGCTGCCCCACAATATATAATTTTAAAATTCATATTTGGAGGAAATATTAATTTTTAGTTAGAGGTTAGTGAAATAATTACAATATTTTTCAATCTAAGTTCACATATACCTTGATACTTTGACATTTATCTACCTATTCCTTGAGGTTCTGTGAATCCCAGGTGAAGAATCTTTGATCTAAAACATTTTCTCATCAGGAGTTCCCTATACAAATTAAATTCCACATCTGTTCCAAAAGATGAATAGCATTTATAGAACATCTGCTATGCTAAGTGCTTTACAAACATTCTTATTTGACTTTCACAAAAAAGGTACAAGGTAGGTGCTATTATTATTCCTATTTTAGAGTTGCTAAAACTGAGTCAGTCAGAAATTAAATAACTTTCCCACAGTGACAACTAGGTGACATAGTGAATAGAGTAGTGGATTTGGAATCAAGAAGACTCATGAGTTCAAATCTGGTTTCAGACACTTAGTAGCCATGGGATCTTGGGCAATCCTGTTTGTCTCAGTTTCCTCATTTACAAAATAAGCTGGAGAAGGAAATAACAAAAGTGTCTCAGGTAAAATTTGAACTCAGGTCTTCCTGACATTGACTTGATTACCTACTCCACTTCTATTCTATTTCTTCCTCCTGTCATTCAATCAATTCTGAAATCCCACCTCCTCTCTTACTACTGAGAAATAACTTCAAGAAGAAAGTGACAATCCTGACTTAAGACTCCTATTCTTTTAGAAGCAAGAAAAACTATTACCACAACTCCCATTACCCCTTCTTTTAAACAACCTTCTTCTCCCTCCCACAGTTCTGTAGGTTAAACTCAGACATAAATCAAATTAAATGGATAGGGTATCCAAATAGGGCTGAAAATAAAGGCTACCATCAAGCTGTTGGACACACTAATGGAGAAAAAAATGCCACACCATTGTTCAAAGTAATTTGCAAGTAAGGTGTTTTTTTTTTTTATTTTGTACTTTCAAAAAAGTTTTTTTTTTTTTTAAATAAGTGAGGTAGGTGATTAACATGCAGAGAGAATCAAGGAAATCAAAAAATCGAGCCAAACATTATTATGCCCTTAAACGGGGATCAAAGAGCAACCATTAAATATGCCAAACACCAAAGTCACCAATCCTGGAGACTAGACTAGAAAATGTCTGGGTCTGGAAGCAATAGGTCTGAGGCCAAAGTTGTGTGTGTGTGTGTGTGTGTGTGTGTGTGTGTGTGCGCGCGTGCACATGCATGAGTGTGTACATGTGCATGTGTTCTTACACACGCTGGGAAGAGTACATGTAGAACCTCACCACAGAGGTCAAAAAAATAAAATAAAATAAGGCAGGAGCAAATTCTTCCCCTCATGATAAATTGCTTCATGCACAGCAGCTTCATTTTAGGATGACAATTGCTGGAGCCTCTTATTTTTTAGTACCACTTCCCCCTCTCCCTTTTTAGCTGAAGGCATGTGATTTTTAGCTGAAAGTGTGATTCAGAGAGTTATTGCTTCTAAAAGAATAGGAGCTGTAAATCAGGATTAATTGCCACTTTCTTCTTGTAGGAGATGAGGTGGATTTTCAGAACTGATTGAATGACAGGAGGAAGAAGTAGAGTAGGAGTGGAGTAGGTAAATCAAACCTTCTAGGAATGCAAATTAGGAGAGACTTGAAGATGGAAATGAGATAAAAGGAGGCTTGGAAATAATTGCCTGGAAAGACTAGAGGGATTGATTAGGAAGAGATGAAGATAAGTAAGAATGTATGAACACTCTAGAAATGTTTTATTAACATGTTTTTATACTATAATCATTCTCCTGTACTCCACATTCCATATTTTTTTTTAAACCTGTATGATAGGGAACTATGTGAAGAAAGGGGAGGAAAGGAGAGAAAGTAAACAAAGCATTTCAAGATGGTGACTTTAAAAATATATTTAGCATTCTTTACTCATTAGAGACCATTATTTCTTCAGGGAAATGAGAAATGTGTGTTCTAATGTCAAAAATGTTATTTCTAACGTTGAATTTATCTATAAGTTGGATCTGATTTTTATATTTTTTTTTTAAGTCCTTTGTCTTTTGGAATTGTCTTCACTTATTTTATCACATTTATTGTGAATTTTTTTTCTTGTTTTCTTAACTTTAGATTGGCTCATGAGCCTTGCTGTATATTTCTGACTTCCTTTTATTTATTATTTTTTACAGCTCATTAATATTCCATTACATTCTTATAACATAATTTCTTCAGCTGTTGCCTAGTGAAAACTTGTTTTCAATTTTTTGTTTTGTTTTGTTTTGTTTTCTACCATAGAAAGTGATATTATTGCTCTTTTGAGGGTTTATGTGGTCTTCCTTTCTGTCACTGACCACCTTGTATTATGTCCTTTAGTGGAATCTTGGCTTTGAACATTTAAGCAATTTTTCTTATATGATTGCAAATTGTTTTCCAAAATGGTGTGAAATGTTTAGAAGTCCCCCCAGAACTATATTAGAATGATCCTCCATAACTCTTCTAACATTCACTATTTTCATCAGTGAAAAGGATTCATTTTCTGGGTTCATTTAGATGGGTATTGAAATCCTTTGTATATCTGAAAAACCTATATTCTACTATCTTCACCAATTTGATTTGTGGGAGAAGCCCTGGTAAAATGATTCAGCAGAATGAGATATGAAATGGGAATTTAGTATAAAATAGAGGAATAGATTTCCAATCTATTAAAGTATTGCTTTCCACCAGATATTTTTATTAGCAATATTAAGTTTTAAGTCAGATTTCAATGGTTTAATGATAGAAAAAAAGGAAATTAATGACTTATTCCATTCTACAAGAAGCACCAATGTCCTACATAGAATTATAGATTTAGATTTAGTCACTTACTTAGTTACCATCTATTAAACACTTACTATGTGCCAGGTAGTCTGCTAAATACTGGGGATTCTAAGATAGGTAAAAGTTAGTTCCTTCTCTCAAGGAATTCACAGCCTAATTGGGGAAACAACATGCAAACACCATTGCCCAAAAAAGATTTATGCAGGTTCTTTTTGACATAGTCTAAAAGGGAAGGCACAGAAAATTTACTCAAAGGCTTTCTAGTCCAATCCTCTTGTTTTATATATGAAGACCTTGAGACTTAGGCAGGTTAAATGATTTATCCATGTTAATATTTATAATAAGCATCAGGGGTGGAATTTGAATTCATGTTTTCTGATTCCAGAACCAATACTCTTTTTACTCTCTTTCTGCTAAGCTGTCTCTTTAGATCTTGGCTTTAACTTATGGACTGTTGGTCCCTCCTTCTAAAGGTCTTAGTACTTTATGTGGGCAGCATTTATAAGGTACTTTTTCATGCTGACTTTTACTGTAATGATTTCTAAACATATCTTTTTTTCCCTTTTTCATAATAGGGTTCTTACTGTATCTTTTACATCCCTGTGGTAATTGCCTCTATCTGTTCCTCAAATAATGTCTCAGGAAATATTTATTGAATATTTTAAGGAATTATATTCCTCTTCGCGGATATTAGATATAGGCTACCAGGTACTGTCCATGGTCACAGAGGTAATGTCAGACCAGAATATGTATATAGGTCTCTTGACCCAAATTCAGTGCTTTCTTAGGTCTTGAATCCAAGTTGAGTGCTTTTTACTTTATCCTTTGACCTAGGAATAAGAGTAAAACACAATATCTAAATAATTATCAGAAGATTAAAGACATTTTCTATTCTATGTGCAATTTTCATATAAAGAGAGCCCAAGCTGAGATGCATAAGAAGTATCATTTGCTCCCCTGTATTGCTGTAGATTTCTTTCATCTATTTTTGATTGCAGACCTTGTAACTACATTCTTCACCACTTCTATGCTTCTCACTGTCCCCCATCACACCCTGAACCTGTCTCCTTATTCTATAGGTATAAGAAGAGAGAAGGACGATTTTTTGGTATGAAAGGGGAGTGGAGGGGAGAAGAAATGTTTTTCTACTTAGGCAACTGAAATTTGTTGTTCACTTGTTCAAATTGTGTCCAACTCTCATGACCACAATTGGAATTTTCTTGGCAATGATACTGGAATGGTTTGCCATTTCCTTCTCCAGCTCATTTTATAGATAAAAGGCAGAGGCAGAGAGGGTTAAGTGACTTGCCTTGGGACATACAGCTAGTAAGTATCTGAGACCAGATTTGAATTCAGGAAGATGAATCTTCCTGACTTCAAGTCTGTTACTCTAGCCACTGAGCCACAGCTTGCTGCCTTCTTGAAATTTATAATACACTGTTATTTGGGGTTCCGGGGGAACAGGTCTAATTCCTCATGTCAGTTCTTCAGATGTCTGAAAACAGAAAGCACATCCTTCCTAAACACTTCCAACTTTGTGCCCTTTTTTTTTCAGACACTAATGGAGGAAAAAATAAGAGTTTTGGTCCGAGGCAATAAGTGAACCAGGAACCTTACTGATGGGTATAATTAGCACATTTCTGTATAGTTTGTACTCTGAGATTTTCTTATGCCATTTAGAATAATCTGTGCTCTTTAAAAATTTTTGCTTGTTTGGAGTGGAATAAAGGCCTATTAGTTTAATAGGGTAGTAGATTTAGAGATTTTGCAGGTGAAAAAAAAAACAAAAAACAAACCAACAGCCTGAGTTCTAAAGAGGCAAAGTGACTTAGCTTAGTTTACAGAATATGGGTAACTGGGATTCAAACTTAAATACAGTCAATCTAACAACATTAGTGTTCACCCAACTGTTCCCAGGTAGTATACTTATCTCATCTCTGCTGATTCTGACTTATCATCTTCTTTTTCTCCTTCTTATTTGGAGGTCCCTCAAGCACAGACAAGGATTCAGGAAGATCTGAATTCCAATATAATCTTAGATGTCAACCATCTTAACCTCTGTCTGCTTCATTTTCCTCTTGTAAAATGAGTATAATAATAGCACCTACCTCCCAGAGTTGTTGTTAAGATCAAATGACATAATATTAATAGTCATAATGTAGTCAGCACTTAATAAATGCTTATTACCATCAAGTCCCTTTTGTCAACATATTTCTTTGAGCAGTAAATTACAACCACTAACTCTACTTTCTGTTCACCTGCTAATTTCTTAAGATTTATACTTGGAAACAGTCTTACTATTAACTGATGAAGAAGTGCAATAGGGAGGACTGTGGATGCAGTAATGAAACCTTTTAACGAGGAATTTCTGATTTTACCGAATGATGAATCAAAAGTAGAGAAAAAAAACAATCAGGAAATATACTTTTGGGTGGACGTTTTGAACTGAATTTTCTCACAGAGTAATCATTGAAAAAAATGTAAAACAACCAAATTAGCAGGAACTTAGTGTTGGGATTCTTTTGTTGCTTGATGTCTATGTTTGTATTACTTATGGTTTTAAGGTGGGGTTAATGCTAAATTCATACTCTGTAATTTCATTTTTAAAAGGCTCACGATAATAGTTTTCATATTCTGTGAAATTCTTTTTGTGTTGCTGACAGTCTTGTACAACGTCATTTTTCTGTGCCAGATCTTCTAAATGAATATCTTCGTTTTTGCCTGTTATATTTTTTAAAAATAAATTCCCTTATAGTGGATTCCAAGCAACCATCTACATTCTTTCTTAGATACTAATTATTTTGCATCAATTGTTCCAAGTTGTGCCCTCTTGCCTGGGATATGGAAATATTTTTGGCTTGTGAAGGTCTTTATTGCAATGAAATTTGTTATAGTGAAATCTAATCTGCACACAATTTTAGCTTAGACTATTCTGCAAGCCATTCTGAAAATGCCACTATTTATACTATTTGAACCTGTAGAGAATATGAAATCCTACACTATTTACTAGATTTCACCAAAGAATAAACTACAAGCAAAAAATATAAGCCATTTCGTGACATTTTTGTACCTTGCTGTGGTAAGAACAAATTTGTAAATTTGAGAGAGAGATGATCTAAGGGAATATTAATGAAGATATCTAAGGCCAAACAACTAATAATTTTTTTTTCTTTAAAACCTCAGTTTTCAGACTTACATGAACTGATGCTAACTGAAGTGAGCAAAACCAAGAGAAAACTATACTTAATAACAATAAGTTTGTGTGATAATCAACTGTGATGGATTTGGCCTTTTTCAACAAACAATGGAGTGATTCAAAGTGATTCCAATAGACTCTAGGGGAAAATGCCATCAACATCCATCTACTTACAAAGAGAGAGAGAGAGAGAGAGAGAGAGAAACTATGGAGACAGAATGTGGATCAAAGCATAGTATTTCCACCTTTGTTTATTTGCTTGGGTTTTTTCCCATTTCGTGTTTGTTTTTTTCTTCTTTTTTTGATCTGCTTTTTTGTGCAGCATGATAAATATGGAAATATGTTTAGAAGAATTATACATATTTAACCTAAAAAAAAGCTTTTTTGCAGATGCAAAATTCCAAATTGCAAGTGCATGTTAGGTGACTTTTTTGTTTTGTTTTGTTTTGTTTATTTGTTTTTTGTTCTAAGGATGGTATGCAGCTGCTCTGGTTTTAATTTCAAATTCTCATGTCTATGCTACATACGGACAATGTGAAACCACTTGCCCATTTTGTGACAACAGTGAAGTAATTCTTGCAGACATTTGTTTTTAAAAATTATTTCCATAATACCACTTTAAAAATTAATATGTCTTAGATTCTCTAGTTTCAAGAAAATACAAAGATACAAAGAGATAGAATGTTATTTGCAGGGGGAAGAGCTCTGCCCTCAGGGAAAATAGGGACCATATTGCTAGATGATGTTGGGTCAAACATCCAAGATCTTCACATCTCCATTTCCTTATCTGAAAAAACGAGGGTATTGGACCCATTGACCTCTAATGTTAATATTACTAGAAAGACAGCAGCTAGAGGGGATGAAAGGGGAAAGGTGATTAAAAAAAAGATTATATCCATGTGCTTTAGCTTCTAATATAAAAGATCACTTCATGTGGAACAAACAAATTAGGAAAAAAGAACAAAAATATATAACTTGCTCCTCTTAGCAAAGAATATGTTGCTGATATGCCAGTATGTGTTATAAGGTTTGTGTTTTTAGACCTAGTGGTCTCATGAATGCTACCTTTTATTTATATAGTGCCATTCATGGTTGTCCTTGGGTGGTTTAAGGGACTCACTAAGCTATGGGCATAATCCCAACCACTACTGAAGTATTTGCTGATATAAGTGGAGGGGGGAAGCCAGGGAACAGGCATTTTTAAAAAAATCCTAATTGTATTGTATTTTTTCCATATAAAGATAGTTTTTAACATTCATTTTTGTGAAATTTTGAATTTCAGTATGTTTCTTTCTCCTTTCCTTCTCTTCCTCCTTCCTAAGACAGCAAGCCATCTGATATAGGCTATGCATGTATAATCATGTTAAACATATTTCAATGTTAGTCATATTGTGAAATAAGAATCAGAACAAAAAGGAAAAACCATGAAAAAGAAAAGAAAAAGAAAAAAATTTAAAGAGTGAAATAGTATGCTATGATATGCATTTAGACTTCATTGTTCCTTCTCTAGATGTAGATAGCATTTCCTCTCACAGGTCTTTTGGAGTTGTCTTGCAACATTGTTTTGCTGAAAAGAGCAAAGTCTGTCAGAGGATCATCATACAATGTTACTGTTACTTTGAACTATGTTTTCCTGGTTCTGCTCATATAACTTAGCATTAGTTACATGTATATGTTTTCAGGTTTTTCTGAAATCTTCCCGCTCATCATTTTATAACACAATAGTATTCCATTATCTTCATATACTATAAGAACAAGGATTTATTAAGTAACTGTTTAGCTCCTAGCATATAATACTTTGTTTCAGGGATTAATAGCTTTAAAAATATCTGGCCTACTCACAAGATAGTGAATTTTAAGCTGATAGCATAAGGAACTTTTTTCTAAATTTTTAATATGCATTAATCACATTTTTTTGGTAAGTGATTTAATCAGAACTTAGCTAAGCTTGCTTTATATATTAGAGTTTATTCCCATCACTTCTTTCCCAAATTTTCTCACTTCTTTGTAAGATCATATTTCATGGTCTATGAATTGCAATGTTAAATGGTATCCTCAAGAATTGGGTCAGTTACTAATTCTGTTACTTAACAGAAATGGGTCATTCAGAAAGTATACATCACATATATTTCTACAAATTAATGGGTTTTATTGATCCTTTTTTTCAATCTCTCAGTTCCCATTGAGTCTTCCATAGAAGCATGACCCCTCGAGGGAAAAAGAATGGTTAAGCAATGCAAATTAATTCTTCAGTTTATGTTTGACAATCTATGCTTCCTTCTATACTGCCTCTCTGCCAACAGGAGAGAAGCATGCTTTCCCATTAGTTCTATATCAGTTCGATGCAGTTCTATGCAGCTTGGTCACTGCATCAATCAGAGTTCTGATGACTTTTAGTCTTGTTATATTATTTGAATAATAAAACAAATCTGTGGTCCTAAAAGATATCTCAAGTTTCTCGCTATCTTGAATAGAGATAGTCATTTAATAAATGAATGTTTACTGAGTATCCCCAGTACATTCTGCACTATACTAAGATGGAAAAAATATGAAATGCAGTCTTTGCCATCAAGGCCTTTTAAATTTAATTAAGTGTGGAGTAATTAGAGGTTTCAGTGAATTTCCTATCATTTGATGTCTTCAAGTGGAATCTGGATAATCATTTATCAAGGATATTATAGAGATAATTCCTGCATCAGCCATAAGTTGGACTTAATATTATGTTTAAAGATGGTTCCCTTTAGTGTTTCTATGAAGTAGAACTAAATGTGTTACACTGTAAAATAGAAGTGTTGTGTGAGTGTATCTTTGGGTGAATATGTATATGAGCATATGTGAATGTGTTTGTGTGTGTGTGTATACATGTGCTTTCAGATCATTAAATGAAAATCTCAATTTATGTATATTTTACATAAAAGTAGGTGTTTTACAGGACAAAGCACACTGGATACAAAGAGCACTGGATTTAAAAGAAGAAAACCTGGGTTAAAATCTTAACATCACCACTAATTAGTGTTGTGATCCTGGATGAATCATTTAATCTCTCTTGACCTATTTCTTCTTTTAAAAGATGAAGGAGATAGACTTGAAGATATCTCAAAAGGATCTTTTCAGTTCTAAAGTTGTGATCCAGTGAAGTAGAAGTAAAGAGGAGAGAGTTCTGTGGCTCAGAGTAGACTTCATAAATTAAGTGGGACTTGAGTGTCATCTCTAATTAAAGGGTAGGGAGAATTTAGATATTGTCAGGTTGCTGTAGGGTCACATAATCAAGGAAAACAAACCAGAGACATCATGAAAGATACTTTTGAAATAGAGATAAAATGCCAAGTCAATATTTTTAAGATATACTTATTGATTCCTTTACGTAGCACATTGAATAAATTATTGGACCCTAAGTTAGTTAATGATATTAACTAACATTTATTACATGTTTACTATCTGCCTGATACTGTACTAAGCACTTAGCACTTATCAGGAATATCTGATTTCAAATCTAGTCTCAGGTTCTTACCAGTTATTTGACCCAAGACTTGGCATACCCACTGTCAGCCTTACTTTCTTAATCTATAAAGCAGTGATCATAATAAGACCAATCTCTCAGGGCTGATGTGAGGATCAAAAAATATAATATTTGTCACAGTACTTGGAAATCTTAAAGTGCCATTCTAACACTATTTATTAACATTACCTTTTCTACAGTTTGGTTCCATTGGACTCAAAACATGATGCATTTTATTTCATGGAAGAGCAAATAGACTGTTCTGCCTGATATCACATAATGTGGGTTAATGAACATAACTTGAGAGATGACAGATATATCTGTCATTCAAATAATTTTCTATATATAAGCATTTCAGATTGTAGTGTACAAGATGTGAAAGGAAACTCAGGTTTGTTTAGGACTTGGGAAAAGTTGTGTGTTCCCTTCTCTAACCATTCCCAGTGGGTGTTCAGAGCTTGTAAAGAAAGTGAGAGTTGAATTAGGATCAAGCTGAGTCTCAATTACACCAGAGTTTTGCATGGTGAGCATAGACATTGTTAGAAATGCATTTGCCATGACAAATGGAAGTATAGCATTTTCCTTAAAAGGTTAATTGCTGAAAGCTTGGTGGAAGTAATGTGCTTTTTCCTGTGAAATGTCTCTGCTATTTATTCTGGCTTCCTGTGAACCTTTGTGTTTTGGTTTTTTCTCTATGCTTTTTGTTGGTTATTTTTTTAGAACCGACTCAAAGGCTGTTGAAAGAAGTTTGTGTTTTGTAGGAAATTTGGCCACAAATCTTGATTTGTTGATGTCTTTTGAGAACAAGAATCCTCCCTCCTCTATTCTTTCAATAGATGCCTTTGCTTTTTAATATTATGTTTAATAAGCACTATCCAGAATAATGCTCTCCACAGAAACAGACATTCATCATTGTGCCTCTATCGAATCTGAAATGAGTCTATTAAAGTATTTTCATTTGTGAAATGTTCTGTTATTTAAGTTATTACTTGGTGGAACTATTTAAAAATAGCATATGTTAAGAGCACATATATATGTATGTCACTGGCTTAAATTTTCTATAATGATGCAATTTCTTGGTAAGTAAGGAGAAATTGGGGATTGAGGAAAAAGAAAATGAGGATGTCCCTTTTCTTCCTAATGAATGAGAAGAGACTATGTCATTGGGGGAAAACAGTGTACTTGAAATGAGGAGCTCTGGATTCTAATTCCTATTCAGTTAGGAGATAACTGTTACTATGGATCAGTCACTTGATTTTTTTTGACTCTCTGTTTTTCTCATCTATAAAATGAAGGGATTAAACTAAATGATTTCCAGCAGTGTTTCTACTGGGCCTATATCCCAAAGAGATTTTTAAGGAGGGAAAGGGACCCACATGTGCAAAAATGTTTGTGGCAGCCCTTTTTGTAGTGGCAAGAAACTGGAAATTGAAAAGATGCCCATCAATTGGAGAATGGCTGAATAAATTATGGTATATGAATGTTATGGAATATTATTGTTCTGTAAGAAATGACCAACAGGAGGATTTCAGAGAGGATTGGAGAGACTTGCATGAACTGATGCTGAGTGAAATCAGCAGAACCAGGAGAACATTATACACAGCAACAAGACTATACGATGATCAATTTTGATGGACATGGTTCTCTTCAACAATGATGTGATTCAA